>CAOJCR010684837.1:0-13430 GCA_948330485.1 Euphorbia neoarborescens | reverse complement strand
AAGACAATATCCTTTAGTTGTTTGTTTCTCCATGACAATTAACAAAAGCCAAGGCCAATCACTATCTCATGTTGGTTTATATCTTCCTCGTCCGGTTTTTAGCCACGGACAACTGTATGTCGCGGTATCGAGAGTTACAAGTAAAAAAGGACTAAAAATTCTTATTACTAATGAAGACCATATTGTGTGCAATAATACAAAGAATGTAGTGTTTAAAGAAGTTTTCAATAATATATAGCATTTTGTTTAATTATAATGGAAATAAATAAATATAGATTTTATATATCATTTATTTATATAAAGTAATGTTTGTTAATATATTTTACAGTCTAAATAATTACTTTTATAATAGATTTTTAACGAAACCGGGCATGGCCCGGGTATATGGCCCTAGTTGGTAAATAAAAGGGTTCAGAAAATATAAATATGGTAAAAGGAATTAGCTAAAGGAATAGATATATATATCAATTTGCTTTACCAAAATCGTAAAGAGAGGCCAGGCCAGGCCACAAAACAAAAAGAAACCGACTTTCTGAATAGGGATGGCAGCCGCGACGACAAGCGTGGTTCCCGCCGGCCGGAATGCTAGGAGAACCGCCGCCGAGGATGACAAACTGGTTTTCGAGACCACTGAGGGTATAGAGCCCATTACTAGCTTCGACGAGATGGGCATAAACGACGATCTACTGCGCGGAATTTATGCCTACGGTTTTGAGAAACCATCCGCAATCCAACAGAGAGCTGTTATGCCCATTATCAAAGGCCGCGATGTCATAGCCCAGGCGCAATCCGGTACCGGAAAGACCTCCATGATTGCGCTCACTGTTTGCCAACTCGTTAATACCTCTAGTAGAGAGTAAGTTTTTTCTTTTCTTTTTTTAAACCCTAGTTCCAAAATTATGTCTTTCTTTTTCCTTTTTTTTTTAATTGAATTTGAATATTTTGGAGCTTGATTGTCTAGACCTAAAAGTCTTACGTGTAGTCAAATTGTCTAATGTTGTCAAATTGGTCCTTGCTAATTGTTAACTGAATAGTTTTACCTAGAAACATTTCTACTGATCAAACCTCTGCTTTGAAAAAGATTTACCATCTTTAATTAATTCTTAAAATTTTGGTATAAACCCTAACATCGAATGTTTTTATATCGTTTTTTAACAACATGATTTGTATCTAAATTTAGTGTCTGAGAACAGAATATTTATATGTGGGTTAATTTAGAATTTCCTTTGAGATCACAGGGTTCAGGCATTGATACTGTCACCCACAAGGGAACTTGCAGCTCAGACTGAGAAAGTTATATTGGCAATTGGTGATTACATTAACATACAAGCACATGCATGTATTGGAGGAAAAAGTGTTGGTGAAGATATCAGGAAGCTCGAGTATGGAGTACACGTTGTGTCTGGAACTCCTGGAAGAGTCTGTGACATGATAAAGAGAAGGACGCTACGTACTAGATCAATCAGATTATTAGTTCTTGTGAGTTGGTGCCTATGATTCTTGCATTTACATGTGCTTAATTTTTCATATCTTTTACGAATTCTTTTTCTTTTTTGTCGTTTAGGATGAATCTGATGAGATGTTAAGCAGAGGGTTCAAGGATCAAATTTATGATGTGTACAGATATCTTCCCCCAGAACTTCAGGTTCCTTTGTTTTCTTTTCCATACCCACTCCTCACCTCACCCTCGTACATGCATGAATAGTACCATCTATTGTTTAGCCATTCTATTCTAGTGTGCCTGTATATTTGATTTTGTTTATATGCTTTGTTACCACATGACTTGATGATCTTATCTGTAAACCAAAATTTTTTTCCTTCATTTTAGAGTTAGTTACATACTAGTTATGGAGAAACAGTGCAGGATATGCTCTTTTCAGACCATGGTTCTTTCGTTTTCATGGACTTATTTGCTCCTGATCTCATTTTTTTTTTATGAATTAGGCTATTGGGACTGAAGGAAATACTTGCATGGCATGTGAGATCGTGATTTATAGTTATTGGGCATGATATTAGTTTATTGTTTGCAAGTGGGGCTAGGGGAGATTATGACTGATTGATAATGTGACATTATTTTGTTCACTTGTATCGATTACAGGTCTGCTTGATTTCTGCTACACTTCCTAATGAAATTTTGGAGATGACAAGCAAGTTCATGACAGATCCTGTTAAGATTCTTGTGAAACGTGATGAATTGACTCTGGAAGTGAGTATATGTGTGAGTTATTCCTGAGTTTTAAATCGATGAGAAAGTTCTTGATCTTACTGGATGTTGTTCTTGTTTCTGTGTCTATGATGGCAGGGCATTAAGCAATTTTTTGTTGCTGTTGAAAGGGAAGATTGGAAATTTGATACTCTATGTGATCTTTATGACACTCTTACAATCACCCAAGCTGTTATTTTCTGCAACACAAAGCGAAAGGTAATACACAGATTGGATGTTAATGTTGTCACTTGTATAATTTTCTTTTTCTCTATAGCCCTTCTATAGGGCTGTATATTAGTATAAACATTCTCAGTTTGGATAAAGCTTTGTGGCTTTACTAGATTGTCTTTATTTTAATCCATAGTTGTTAAGGGCGCAAGGTGCACTAAGGCGCAAGGGGTTGTGCCTTGCCCGAAGGCGAGGTGCGCCCGAGGGACGCAAGGTGCATAAAAAAGCGAAAAATTATAAGGAAAAATAATTAAAATATATAAAATGCAACAAATGCAAAAGCAAGTTTAAACAAAAGAAAAATTGAAATTATCAACTCAAGTGCACTATTCTTTGCAACTTAATTCGAAAATTCAATAAGTACTCATTACTAACTACTAATTAGTTATTATTAATATACCAATACAAAGTACTAAATATTCTAAACTAATTATACCCTAAATAAATCTATAGGTGCACATATAGGCGCTTGCCTTGAGGACGACCCTTGCCAAGGAGGTGGCAAGGCTCCATCCCCATCGCCTTAACAATGACACGCCTTTAACTGCAATGCTATTGAGTATTAAAACTGCTACTGATAAGTTGGTGTATCTAGTTATCAAGGATGTAAAAGGGGTTTCCAGTCTTTTGCTCACTTTTACGCTTCGGCATCACATATCTGTGAATTGATTTATTTCTGAGATTTTGATATTTTATTTTTCGAAGATTGTGAATTTTATGCTGTAGTTTAATATTTGTTGTACGGAAGTATATTTGTATGTAGAATCAGTATTTTTTATGTGCTCTTATTTACATATGATCGTGAGTACATAAGGGGTTAGTGCTATTCTACTTGGCAATAAATGATGCTGGTTTCTATTTATTTGAAGTAATGGAAATCAGAATTTGATGCATACCACCATCTTTATTATTAATCAATTGAGAGATAGGGTTCCCACTTCTTTTACCTTCTGATGAATCACCCTTTTTTTTTTTGTCAATGCTGTCAGAAAATTGAGCTGAAGAAGTTCAAGTTGGAGAGTAATATTTGTATGCTTACAGATTTTCGAATGCTTTATGGCAGGTGGATTGGCTGACTGAGAAGATGCGGAGCAACAACTTTACGGTCTCAGCAATGCATGGTGATATGCCTCAGAAGGAGAGAGATGCCATTATGTCAGAGTTTCGGTTTGGTACAACAAGAGTTCTGATCACAACTGATGTTTGGGCTCGAGGACTCGATGTCCAACAGGCAATTCATTTTTTCTTTCTATTATTTGATCTTAATACCTTGTTCAGTATTTTTTTTTTTTTTTTCTCTGATACAGGATTTAGGACCTAGCATTACTAATTTACTACCAATACATGAGCTTTACAAATGCATTCTAGGTTGACTTCTGAAGTACGGTTTTCTTTTTGTTCCTATAACCGAAATATTGTATAATTCTTTCTTTTAACATGACCGGAGTTTGAATTAACCTTCCCTTGACTATGTTGTCAATTTCATGTGCTCTATCTTGAATTCTTCTTAAAACTCTTTTGATATTAATTTATACCTAAAGTTTACTATGTTGTTTTTGGAAGTAGTAACTTCCTTTCTACGGAAGAGATGATATGATTCGGCAAGTTTTTGTTCTGGATTCCGGCTAAGCTTTTTTATAAATTCAAACGATGTGATATCTTAATATTATTGTATCCTTGTACAACAAGGGAAGTAGAAACTTGATTGAGTGGAGAGACCTAGATAAGGCATGCATAAAAACTGTTATGGTTTCATCTGAATGTTTTTTTGATAGTTGCAAATTTATACTGTTTTGTTGTTGTTATCATAAAAGCTTCATCTCTCACTCAGGTGTCTTTGGTGATTAACTATGACTTGCCGAACAATCGAGAGCTTTACATTCATAGGATTGGTCGATCAGGTCGTTTTGGGCGGAAGGTATTGTTTTAAAATGTTATGTTTGGTTTGGTTGTGTTGTAAATTAGTTGTTTGTTGAATGAATTAAAAGGGGGATTTGGATGGTATTGTGCAGGGTGTTGCTATAAATTTCGTGAAAAGTGACGACATAAAGATATTGAGAGATATAGAGCAATATTACAGTACTCAGATTGATGAAATGCCAATGAATGTTGCTGATCTTATATAACAACAACAACAAGAAGAAGAAGAAGAAGAAGACAAGGTTTGTAGTACAATTTTATTGAGTTTGTTTGTAGGGGGATAGGATAGGATAGGATATAACTTGTGTATGTCATTTGTTTAGTATTGCTTTTCTTTTTAATTCAGCATTGCAACTCCAACATATTTAAAGCTTTGAACGGTTGATTTTTATTCTGATTGCTTCCAACTAATTTTTTTTTATATCCTTCTATCTATAATCTCTTTATTTTCATTATTTATTTTTTTTAATATTACCAATTAAGTGATTTAACTTTGTAAAATAACACTAATTTGATGAATGTAACTAACAGCCACTTCACTAAATTACTAGTCATTCCCCATTATATATACAAAAAAAAAAAAAAAAAAACCTACATCTTTGTTGGTATATTACATGCAAACCATCACAATTTCCGTAATTAAGAAATTTTTATCATATGAAGTCATTTTTACTATTTCTTGTACTTATTTATTTTGTGCGTAAAATTCATGTTAATGGACCCTCGGAGTAACTTGGTTGATTTTGGATGCATAAGTCATCACATTACTACTATCCACGTAAACCTGTGTCCAATATGCTGCATATTTTTCTTCACTGAATGGTGAAACTAACTACTCTCTTAAATTTTTCTCAAATAATCTTAGTTTAGTTGTAAACATGGGATTTTTCTCTATTTCTTTTTTCTTTCTAAAAAACCTGCTTCCATTGTAACTAATCGGCTATGAAACATCTTTATATATATATATGAAGAGATAATTAAGTCATTGCAATTGCTGAAGATACTAAGCCCACACTAAAGGGAATAAAATGGAGCGCGATACCTCAATTGAATATTTGTATCTTTTTCTTTCTATCCTCTTATTGATCCAAAAAAAAAAAAAAATTGGAATTTTTATTATATTTTTATATTATTATATTTAGATAAAAATATTTATACTATAATAAGTAATTTTTAGAGAATTATATATAAAAAAATTCCTATAGTTTAGCTATTTAGCAAATCGATCCTACAGGTTTGATTTATTACAAATCGATGTCTATGTTTTGACACTATTAGTAAATTAAAAATTTCCGTTAAATAACTATTAAAATGATGACATGACGAGAGATAAAAATATCAAAATAATATTTCTTCTTCTTCTTCTTTACCTTCTCCTTCTTCACCTCCTCCCTAATACTCTTCACCCCACCTCCTCCTTGTCTTCAACGTTTCCTCTCTGCAATTAATAAACAACTAATAAAAATCACAAACAATTAATAAAAATCACCTTCATCGTCATCTATCTTTTTCTTCTTCCTCCTCTCTTTCTCCTCCTCCCTACAAACAAAATATATCAAAATCTCATCTTTCTAAATAAAAATCACAATTTCTCTTAAATTCACGAGAAATTTCATATAAAAAAATTGGTTTATTTGAAATTGGTTGGTTGAAATTGAAATTGAAATTGGTTGAAATTGATTGAATTTAGAGACGGACAGATCGACAAAGGAAACTTGAAATTGGAAATTTATTTTCTTTCTTCTTCGTTCTTAAAGTGAAAAATTCATGAAAAGGAGGGAGAGAGGAGCAATAAAGAAAACAGAAGAGGAGGAGGAGGAAGAGGAGGAGGAGGAGAAGAAGAAGAAGAAAAAGAGGAAGAAGGAAGCAAAGAAGAAACAATATTTTGATTTTTTTTACTACTTGACACGTTATTATTTTAACAGTCATTTAATTAAAATTCTTAATTTGCTAACGCTGTCAAAACACAGGTCTCGATTTGTAATAAACTAAACCTCTGAGACCGATTTGCAAAACGTGCAAACCACATATTTTTTTTATAATTATCTCTATTTTTTTATATTAGAATATTCTATAATTTTTTATTATATTTTATTGTGTATCTATATTTAATTTCTATTAACATATTCTATATTCTAATAATCGATATTTATTAAATTTATTAATTATCTTTTTTTTTTTTTTGAATTGATAAATGCTCTGACAGTGGTTTTCTTTAGACCTTCCGTTCAAAGACTAATCCACTGTCTCCCTGCCGAGCGTACTCACAGAAACACTTCGTAGATATACCACAGAGCTATTCAGGGTACCTATGAGGAAGCGGAGAGCCGAACTCAGAATCTTAACTTTACCACCCATCAAGCGGCCAAGTGTTTACCACTTGTGCCAACCATCGCTGTTTATTATCTTATTTCTACATTTTCTATTTTTTTTAATCTTATTTATATTGCAATATTTCCATATTCTAGTATTTTGTTCTATTATTTTGAAGGAAAATTTTTTAATATTATTATTTATCATTATTAAATATATTATTATTTTGTATTAATTTATTTAATAATATATTCTAATTCTAAATATTTTTACATAATTTTATATATATTTGGATATGGGTAGGTAGTTTTCTATTAATGTTAACTATTTAAATAATTTATATAATTAAATAAGTAATTGTCGTAAAATGAAATTAATTATTGATAATGAAATGAAATATTTTGAAATATTCTATTAAATTTTTATTTTGTGTTTCTCCTTTGGTCACTCATTTTGTTCGAGTTTGAGAACCTTCAAAGTCGTCAAAAGCTACTTTCAACAAATACAAAACAAAAATAATCCAACTGCTAGAACTATCTTATTGTTTGGTCCTTAATTGAGATGCATACTTTTGCCTTCTATGTACTTTGGTAAAATGGCATCCACATCTCTTCTATGAACAAAAATTAAAAGAATTAAAAATGACCATAAATAAATTTTAGAAATTTAAACTAGAATATAATGCCTTTGTTATTTATGTACAGACAATTTTAATGGGCAGAGGAAGTAACAAGGAGCTATTCTTTTCAAAATTTGGTTGCACTTGACAAGTAATGAATTCCAATGATGTTTACTCAGTAATTTAAGTCCGTAAAACCCATAATTCAATTTCATAAAACAATCAACAATTTTTGTTTTTTTTTTTTTAAATTATTCGTTTGTAAATAATGAAACTTTTAATGCGTGGCTCCACCCAGCTTTACTTTATTGGGCGGTAAGATCCGATTTCACATTTTGAAGCTGTCCAAAACACTTGTCCCAAAACCAAGCTCACAAAATGAAATGAGGCTCCAAATTACTTCCCTCCCAAACTAGTGGGACAACTCAACATTGCCAGCAGATAATATAGTGCTAACAAAAAAAAATAATAATAATAATACAACCCAACCCACCACCAGAAAGTAAGGGTAACTACAGTGAAAAAGAGACCCATAAGACAAGTGTTAACTTCAAAGAGGGAGGAAAAACAAATCCTAAAAGACTCTAAATATACATATCTGAAATTTACAGAACAGTGTTGATGTGAAGTGCTTTGAGCAGTGAAGTAGCCATTTGTTTCACCAACACCTGTCCTCCTGAGCTCTGCCCGTCTCTACGTTCTTCAATCAAATTCTGAAGTTTTTGAGGCAAATCATTCTCCACAATCAATTGCTTTGGCCGAGGATGATGCTCGTAAACAGCCTGCCATAACCAGTTTCCTTTTAACAAATGCAAGAGTGCTGAACAAATTTTAAAAGCACATTTTCACAAATATGTAAACAAATCTTCAGTTTGATTGATGTTGCCTACAAAGTTGCAAACATTTTTTATTCAAGAAAAAAAAAACCCCAAAAAATCAAGGCTCATTTGGGAGAAAACTAAAGAGAAACAGAGGAAAGACCGAAGATGAGACTGACAATAGGATCTATTTGCCAACATGCCTAACATTCATTAACCACTCTTCCAATATTGATCAACTAACCAACGCCAAATGAATATAACAAGAACCATATGCAGGGTATAGGAAAGCTAAAGGGTTTTTTTCCCGAAATTAGTCACCAACACAGACAATTGATTATTTCCTTAGACCTAGAATATTTTCAAGTGCTGGTCAATAAGCCTATGATTTCTTATGGTAATTCAAACAGTGAAATTATTTTTACTGTAATAAAAGAGGTAAAACAGTAGAAGGGAAGAACACTATCCATTATAATCAAATTTAAAGAATATGAACATCAACAGACTTAAATTATATGTTTCAAGAGTAAGTTGCTAAAACAAACAAACATACATCTCTTTCAACATTAAAACGAAAAGAACCATGGAGGGGAGAAAGGACAGAAAAAGAGCGAGTGCAAAGTTGGACTCCCACCTTAATAAGTTTGAGCAAATTTAACCGTGCAATTGCATCCTGGTGGTCCAGCCTTGCAATGAGCAAAGGCGTCAAGCCATTAACAGCCAATGTAGTATTGATTCGGGATGATTTCCTGCATTCAAAACAACAATAAATGAACAAAGCCAGCAACAAACGGTAGCATTCAAAGACAACAAATAATTTTTAAGAATTCCTTTTCAAAGAAAAATATGCACAGGTGAACCATCCTATGATGACTGGTCACAGACGAAGTACCACCTGTAAACACATTCACATACCTTATAGATCCACTCTAGGACACCTATCACACTTAATGCTGATGGATATTCACAGGAAAATCATTTCAAATAAAAATACCATTTCATCTAACACTACATACGTGATGATTTTCAAGAATGGCTCCAATATATGCACAAATTGTTGTTCTGGGCAGCTCTGAAAGAACTTCACTAACTTTTGAACTGCATCCTTTTTTAACAATGATTGCTCGACTTTGCGGTTATCATTGTCATGGGCTAAGCAAACAGCAATAGAATCCAATGCTGTCACTGACCAAAACACATCATCAAGAAGGCTCAAGTACACATCCAATCCACCATGGGCTCTTAATTGTTCTCTTGAATTACGAGATGCATGTGCCATGTCACAAAGTAAAGGCAATGCATACTGTTTTAATGGAGAATCTGTCATAATTATATTCATCAGGTGTGGAATGATTCCATTTTCTGCAGCTTGTTCCTGCCTTCTTTTATTTATCTTGCACAGATTAAATAGTGCATTGAGGACCTTGCAAAAAGAACATAGAGAAAAACTAAGATAAGAGGGTTACTAACAACAATTAAAGTTATTATATCTGGTCAAATATATACGGATGCACAAGCAAGCAAAAATATAAACTTCAATACTATGTGCTAAGTTATAACTTATATACATAGAGAGAGAGAGACCAACTTTAATCAGCATTCGACTAGAATTTAGAAAAGAAGAAAGAATGAAAATATATTCTCAAGATAATGGAAAGAATTTGCAGAGCAGTAACAAGTGACAAATAGTGAACCAAAGCTTTTCTTTCTTGACAAGCACATTTGATATTCTATTTCTCATTTACTACAAAGTATGAATAGTAGTATCAGGAACAGTGAATGACAAGGCATTAAATTGATTATTTAACAGTCTACACATTAGTCTGCTAGTGATGAAAATTTTGAAAAACCAATGCTTCAAAGAAATTACAAGCTTTATAAACAAGGTAAAACTTAAAGCAACCAGAATGAGCTCCAATATGTGATTGATATACTATCAAACATTACATGGATCATGTATTACAAATTAGAGCTAAGTCCTTTCACAGTCTAGAGCCTCCGATAGAAAAATAAATATAACCAAATCTAGATGTAAGCAGTTCAGATCCAGTAGATACTGTTAAAAGGAGGCCAGTTACAAAATCTAACCTCGTGATGAATTTGTTCTACTAGAGGTCCATCTCTAAGTTCAAGGTTTGGGATCAAGAACTTGATAGCATCTGCACGCTGAAGATTCTCAAGGCAATTTGGATCAGTTGAAAGATGATTTATACATTTAAGTATCTGCAAAATAAAAAGAGAAACAAAATTAGGTCATTCTTTCTTCTCTTACCCCACTATTTTCAGATACAGAGAGATTAGATAAACATATCATAAGATTAAGTGTGTTGATCTTGAATACCTTCAAAAGAATAGGTGGTTCAATCCTATTAAACATCTGAAAAAGGCGGCTAAGCAAACTTTGGCTGCACATATAAGATTTGACAGTTGTATCTGCTTGAGAAAACTCAAGTAGAAGATCAGCTACTTTTTCTAGGTAGTCCCTGGCAACTTCAGCATTCATAGTTGAGACCATATGGGAAAGTAATCCAGATGATGTTGCACTCCCTGGCCTAGCATTCAAAACACCGGAACCCGAAAGTACACCAGAGGTGGTTTGAGATGCAACACCAGACGTGGAAGCAGCTCCATCAATAGATGCTGCTATTCCCACCTTTTTATTTACAGTCTTTTGTGAAACTCTAGGTGTAGAGTCAAGATTTCCATTTTCTCTTCCACGCCCAGTTACCTCTATTGAACATAAAGCATAATCACTCATCTCATAGAGGATGCAAGTGCTTTCTATTGGTGAAGCTAAACAGTAGTACCCAACTAAATGCGATAAATCAGAATGGTGAAATCACAAAATTCAAATACTATGGATCAGCAATTCAAGATGCCACAACAACAAACAATCCAGATTCCTAGTTATGGCTCGCTACATGACTTCTACTTATCCAATCAGTCCTGTTTTAGCTTAGAGACAAGACCGTAATAAAACAAAATCCCAGCAGTGGAATTACTAATTGTATTCTCTGTTCATTGCATCATAAAAAAAAGGGAAGCCGCAACTTAAATACAATCCAATTTCCAGATGTTTCTTTTCAATTCATCAAGATCGTTTAGAATGGAATTACTATTTCACCGAGAATTTAAAATTTAATGATATGGATCAAGAAAAAACCAGCAGATTAAGAAATGACTACCTGCAAACTCAGCCATTAGAAAATCTAATTCACCGTTCGTTTTCTTTTCACTAGCATGTAGTAAAGGCAATATGCTTTCATGTCTCTCCAATCCTGAGATGTGTTTTACATACTCCAGCTGACCAGAGAAATGCCTGGAAGGTGGTTCCTTTTCCAACAAGCTCAGAAGAGGTCGGACTTGATCTGGTTGAGTAGACAACATCGCTGGAACACCATTTGATGGGCATTCAATCAATTTTGGCGGCCTGTCTGTAGATTTCCTATTAACCGAAACACTAAAGCGCTGCTGCCTAATATCAATATCTCCTCGTGATGGGTCAACTTTCCATCGTTCCAAGTTGTCTCGCTCTTTAGAATGATTTGCTAAAGAATCTCTAGTGGCAACATTTCCACCTTTTTCTGTAGAAGTGCTTTCTAATGCAGCATTACTAGATTGAGGTCTATCAGCATCAGTTACAAGGTATCTCGCATCTGGTAGAGTGGGATCCAGCCTCTGTGACTGTGAAACAGAAGGACGAGAAGGTTCTTGCAATGCCATTGACAAGGGATGATCAATAATTCCATGTCTGGCCTTAAAAACATCAGGTTGATCGGACAAAGAGACTGTTGCTTCACTCTGAACGAAAATAGGATGGCTGGAATCAAGAGGACCAGAACGTGGCCGTTGAACAGAACCATCCAGAGGAAATCCACATCCCACAGAAATAGAAGCTAGCCTAGTTGCCTCATTCAAACTATAAAGGGTGTTGATGAGCCTAAGCAATATCCCATTTTTAGCAGCTATTCGACAAAAGTCATTCCTTGGTGTAGATCTTTGAAGCTTAAAGACCTGCCACATGCCATCAATAGCTAGATGAACCATTTCCCTGGATTTGAAAAGCAGAATCATTGCACTTAGTAACAATAGCCTTCATGCCATGAAATACAATACCTGGTACTATTTAACATGCAATGGATCTGTGATAAGATCATTTATTTACAACAGAATGGCATACAAAGTTAATAGATCTCAATTTATACAATATAGGATTCAATTCATGGCTACACAAAGCATGCAGGATGGTTCTCAATCTGGTCCAAGAGGAACTGTTGTAGGGTATTTATTGAAATCATTGAACTCCGAATATGATAAGTGGACAAAGAATTACTATTTTTTTAGTATTTTAGTAAAAATATAACAATTCTGTTTGTTGGGACAAAAAAAGAGACAAATTGACACTTGAGCTAATTACGAAAGTAAAAGTTCACTCTAAGGCCCATTTCCCAAGGCCACAAACCATCCTTCTAATCAAAACATAATTCTTCCCCATAAAGTACAAACCTGTATTTAGCATAATCAGCAACTAGAAATCCCACCAAAACAGGTATTCCGCGACATGCAATGAACATTTGCAAGGTCAAGGGGCTGCAAAATGAAGTCATCATTATCAACCCTAACCTAATTTTATAAGCAAGACTTGCTGATATAAAGACACCAAAGAGAACATCCACCTTGATTGGCAAAGCTGCTGCAGAAAATAGGCTGCCTCCATCTGGATTTCACGGGGACGATCAGGCCCAGCAAAGCTCATGACCACTGGGATCTATGGATGAATAAAATAACCGCAATGGAATTAGATGTGATTTCAGGCAATACAGTAACTACTGCGAAATAGTGCAATAGAAAAATTAAATCAAGAGCAACCAATTCTCTAAGGCTTGGAAAATTGCAGCCAAGAATTTTTGTGCTTTCATCTATTGCGAGCGAAGGGGCTTAGAAGGTGTGAGAGATGAGGTCATTAATATGCTTGCATATTTGAAGTTGCTACTTGCATCTCTTTGCACGTAATAAAAAGAAAACAAAAGCAATTCCTATTTGAAAAACAAGCCTATTCCCTCAATTTTGAAGGGACATTGCCCAAATAAAAATTTGGTTACCAAACAACGTAATTTTATGCATCTTGAAATTTTTTTCATTCTTAGGCCCTGTTCTTTTGGACTTAATTTCAGTTCAGTTCAGTTCAGTTCAGGTCCATTCAGTTCAGTTCAGTTCAGCTCCATTATTAATTTTTTATTATTAACTAATAAAAAATAATAAAATCATTATTATAATTATTAATCTTATATTTATTTTACTATTATATATGATTATTAATTTTATA
>CAOJCR010683428.1:0-12327 GCA_948330485.1 Euphorbia neoarborescens | reverse complement strand
TCTCTTTCTCAATCTTCGTCTTCAATACAAGTTGGAACTGCTTAGATTTTGCATGCGATTGTATTCTTTATTATTTCATTCCATACTTATTAGTTGAACTTGCCCTTGAAGTTAGGGTTTGTGATTGCCAATTGATTGATTTTGTGCATGAGTATTTGATAGCCTCGTAATCTGGAAAATATATTTGATTCATATATGTTTCGCGATTCAGCTTGACAACTGCAAAACTGGGGATTGACAACCCTTCGGAATTTAAGCGAACTTAATTTCTGATTCACAGAACTAGGAGGGCCGGCTGGATAACCTTACCTTAGGTGTTTCAGACAGTAGGATTGCCTATCGAAACTCATGTGTGATTTGATATTTGATTGCCTTTATTGCTTTACCATTTGTTGGCTTGCTAGATTAATAAGGTCAATTGCCATTAATATTCATAAAGACGGTTGGATATCGATTAACGGTTTGTTTATTCCGGATCAGGGGGTTGCGATGGTGATTGATTGTAGTGAGGATTAGGAGTAGTTTTAACTTAGCTCATTTTTCGATGATCTTACCGCCTTTTACACGCCAAAGCTCTAGAACTAGAGTTCGTATAGGTAGATTTCTTGTGGGGTCGATACTTGGACTCAAATTCAGATTATTACTTGACAACGACGGGGTACACTGCTCTGTAGTTGAGTGTTTAGCATCTATATCAGAATTGTATAAATTTATATCACGCTAAATAAGCAACCCCATTTTGAACCCAACACAATAACCAACCTTATAGAACCCTTATTTGAGCTTGAGCCAGTTCTTTGAAAAGCCACATTACAAGGCTAACGCCTTAAAGCTACAAGCCAAATTTCCTTCACTTTAATTTCCCTTCTACTCATCATCTCCTTTATTTTATACTGAATACTGTTTTCGCACTTCATCTTCTAGTTATTCTGGGGTGTCACTTTAATTTTCTAACAAGGGAATTGTTTACTGTGTAAAAAAATATTTCGTGTTCAACTAGCAACTCAGTCTGAAATAAGTGTGGGGTGGGTTCCAAGTGTTTGATTTATGAACATCTTTTCGGGAATATTGCTATTTCATTCACGAATCCGTTCCAAAATGTTTTAAAGGAACTAAATCCCCGATGTTATTCTCTATGCTCTATTCTAATCCGGATTTCTCCATTCTTACACCCGGATTGTTCTTGTTAGTAATTGTACGTTCTTGTGATGTTCTTTCCTTCCTATGATTCTTTTTCGTCACAATTTGCGAATTGGAGTTGCTTATTTGTTTTGTTATTCGGAAAGGTGATACAGTTCCATCTTGTTCTACATACCCAGATTTGCTAATTTTTGTGTTCAGTGTAAATATAGGAGTTGTAAGCCGAAAAGACTTCCATCATACCCTACCCTTACCTCAGAACTTTACAAACTCATTAAGTTCTCTAATTTTGCTCCTCTTTGTCAATAACTGCACCGAGATTACAATCATTGCGCTATATGATGCATGCTTTGTTTTGACTTGTGCATGTTTTATTTCTACCTTGATATTTTTTAAGCGTATTGAGTGATATCTGTGAGGAGAATTAACAGTAGCTGCATAGACTCTCATTTTTTCTCTTCGTTTGATTTATTTGGGCATGTGGAATAGCAGTATTTATGTTTATTGTTTGTAGATGATCATTCTTATTGTGTGAATTGCTTCTACATGTTTAGAAATTGGTAAGCAGGTATAGTTAAATCCTAGATGGGTTTTCAGGCGAAAATTGGTTGCTTAATTCTGAGTTTTGAGTTGTTCGCTTGAGGACAAACAAAGTTCTAAGTATGGGGCAGTTGATAAGGTCGGTTTTGACCTTGTGTTGCATATCATGCATTTTTATAGTTCTCATTGTTTTATGAGTTTGCGTATGTTTTGTTTATTTTTGTGTTTAGTTTGGTTAGTTTTTTTATCTGAGGTCGTTGAGACCAAGGATTTGGGTATTTTGACCCGTTTCTTGAGCTTTGGCTGTGTAGGGAATGAGACTCGAGATATGGAAACGAAGGAACGGGGATATGGATTCCGATGAAAAAGCAAGAAGTTCAGATCTTTGGACCAAATTACGAGGCAGTTAGAGGCGAATTTCGGAGTGGCATTAAAAGGAAAGATAGAGTTCATGCTACGATCTTTCCAACGTGTCCAAGATCAACAAAATCAGAGATCGGAGGAAGAAGTTATGACCAAGAGAAGTCAGGAAGCAAAGAAAGAACAAAAAATCACCTGGTTTGAGTTAAGGATGTGGGCTCGACGAGCCAAATACGCGAGCATAGGCGAGGAGATTCAGAAAGTTTTCAAGTACTCTGGCTCGGCGAGCCAACTAATGCAGCTCGGCGAGCCAATTACACGAGCACAGACAGGAAGTTTCAGTGGCATTACAAAAATTTTGGCACAGCGAGCCAGGTGTGTGGCTCGGCAAGCCAGCCGTCGACAGGAAATTTTGAAGTCTGAATTTTATATTTTCTTTTCCTTTTAAACCCTAATTGTTTGGGGATTATTTTATGATATTGGAGGACATATAAATACTTGTTTAGAACACACTAGTTAGGATTTTTATCTTTCGACAACTCAGAACTCTCTTGGAGCGTATAACTCGATGCGAGGTTTTATACGTCGATTTGCTATCTATCTAAAGTATTTGTTTACTGTTTTTCCTCGACTTTCCCGCTTGCGATTGTTCATCTTCGGATTAGATTTTCTATAGCGTTCATTATCAGCACAAGTCTAATTTTGAAAACAGTTTGCGATTAGTTGGTTTAAGTTTCTCCTTATTCTCTTTATTTGCAAATTAGGGTTTCTTCACCAAACTTGGTTGATTGATTATCGTTAACTCTCTCCATCTCTTCTTGTTAAGATTTTCAATTGAGAATTCGAGTTTTTGCTTGTGATTTTAATTACGTGTTTTGTGTAGTGACTATAATCTCGTGAGATCCGTACCTATTAGTCAGACGCATATACTTGGTCTTATGTAGTTTAAAACTTAGAAAATCATTGGAATTGACAACTCCGTGAAACTTACGTGGTCAGTAGTTTCTGAGTCTCTAGAACTAGTTCACCTCCAAAAATTGCTTTAACGAACTAGAACTAAAACCGAACCGTGATCTGTGGATACACTATAGTCGACCTCATATTTGCATGAATTAAGGTTTGCATATGAGACCTAGTTTATCGGTTAATTATTCAAATCGGTTAATTATTCTTCTTGAAGTGTCATCCCCGTATTGATATTCAGAAGTCACTTTAAACTGCCTTATGTTAATAGTTGAAGTCGATACAAATCATGATAGGAGATTGGTCATTGTATATGTTAATTTAGGGTTTTATTTTATTGCGGTTTACTTTTCTAGATTTTAATCACCTTATTGTTTTGCTTAAACACGTTAGGACACTTAACAGTTTGGTGTTTGCCAGTGCTTTTACGTGCATTGACACCTGGACTTAACCAGATATTATAACTCGACAGCGACAGGGTACACTGTCCTTTATTGAGCGGTTTGGTAGTTGTTTTTAACCACTGCCAAATACATGTCAGTCGGCCTCTTAAGAGAATGTATTTGCATCCTAATAATGGCTAGAAGTGAAACAATCACTATAAGTATGATCAAGATAATAAACTTCTACTCCATACATAATGAATAAATGGGAGGAGGAAATTAGGGCTTAAAGAGGGAAGTGAATGGTTATTTAAATCTTAAGTGTGTGTTGTCTCGAAGCATCTTTAAATTAAATAGAGTGAAGAGGGGAGTTTTAACAAATAACATTTTTTAAAAAGAATTTTTCTTTCTTTCGCTGCTCCCACAGCCTATGTCTTCTCACCTCCATCTTCATTCCAATCGGAAATATCAGATAAATTTTTCTTCTTATTTTGCATTATTTTTTTTTCCTATATGAATTATGGTACCTCATCGTCGTTGCTACATTGGAACCACTTTCACATAACTCATCGGAGAAATCAAATTCTGAGTGGATGCCCTTGTTCTTCCTACGATGTCACTTATCTGCATACTGAGATGGGCTAACCAGGACTAAAAATATTTATGGTACATACTGATTTTTTGATATCATCTTCGTTGTATTCATTATACCCTTTCCGATTTGTGTTTCATTTATCAGCTGAGAAATTGGCATATCAGAATTTGATTTTTCCGGTGAGTTCTATGAAAGTGTTTCCACTGTAGCAACGACGATGAGGTACTAGAATTCATGTCGGAAAAAAACAATGCAAAAGACGAATAAAAATTTACCTGTTTTTTGTAATGGGAATGAAGATGAAGGGGAGAATACAGAGGCGGTGGAACCGGCGAAAGAAAGAAAGAACAAGAAATAATTCATTTCAAAAAATATTATTTACTAAAATACCCCTCTGCACCCTATTTAATTTGGTAAACGTTTGAAGACTATACACGCTTAAGCATTTAAATAACCACTCACTTCCCTCTTCAAGCACTAATTTTCTCCTTCTCTTATTCATTATGTATGGAGTAGAAGTTATTATCTTGATCATGCTTTAAATAATTGTTTTACTTCTAACAATTATTATAAAGCAAATACATTCTCTTCAAAAATCTTTTTACAGTTTGTCGTTCCCTTAAGAGAATGTATTTACTTCATAATAATGGCTACAAGTGAAACAACATGATCAAGATAATAACTTCTACTTCATACATAATGAATAAAGAGGAGGAGAAAATTAGAGCTTGAAGAGGGAAGTGAGTGATTGTTTGAATGCTTAAGCGTGTATTGTCTCCAAGCGTCTTCAAATTAAATAGAGTGAAGAGAGGTATTTCAGTAAATAGCATTTTTTAATATAATTTTTTCTCTTTCTTTCTTTCGCCGCTCCCACCGCCTCTCTCTTCTCCCCTTCATCTTCATTCTCATCGCAAAAATCAGGTAATTTTTTATTCTTATTTTGCGTTTTTTTCCTATGTGAACTCTAGTACCTCATTATCATTGCTACATTGGAACCACTTCTACATAACTTGTCAGAGAAATCAAATTCCAAGTGGATGCCCTATTCCTTGCAATTCCTATAGCGTCACTCATCTGCATATTGAGATAGGCTAATCAGGACTAAAAATATTTACGGTACATACTGATTTTTCGATATCTTCGTTGTATTCATTATACTCTTTTTGATTTGTGTTTCATTTATCAGCTGAGAAGCTGGCAGATCAAAATTTGACTGCCACGTGAGTTATATGAAAGTGGTTCCAATGTAGCAAACAACGATAAGGGACCAGAATTCACACAGGAAAAAAATAATGCAAAACAAGAATAAAAATTTACCTAAATTTTGCGATGGCAACGAAGATGGAGAGGAGAATACAGAGGCGATGGGACTGGCGAAAGAAAAAGAAATAATTCATTTTAAAAATTGCTATTTACTGAAATACCCTCTTCACTCTATTTAATTTGGAAGACGTTAAGAGACAATACACGCTTAAGCATCCAAATAACGCCGTTTTATTTGCTTCATAATAATGGCTAGAAGTGAAACAATCACTATAAGCATGATCAAGATAACAACTTCTACTCCATACATAATGAATAAATAGGAAGAGAAAATTAGGGCTTGAAGAGGGAAGTGAGTGGTTGTTTGAATGCTTAAAGCGTGTACTGTCTCGAAACGTCTTCAAATTAAATAGAGTGAAGAGGAAAATTTCAGTAAATAGCATTCTTTAAAATGATTTTTTCTCTTTCTTTCTTTCGCCGCTCCCACCGCCTCTGTATTCTCCCCTCCATCTTCATTCCCATCACAAAAATCAAGTAAATTTTTATTCTTGTGAATTCTAGTACCTCATCGTCGTTGCTACATTGGAACCACTTTCACATAACTCATCGGAGAAATCAAATTCCAAGTGTATGCCCTTATTGTTCCTACAACGTCACTTATTTGCATATTGAGATAGACTAATGGT
This sequence comes from Euphorbia neoarborescens, assembly GCA_948330485.1. Lineage (NCBI taxonomy): Eukaryota > Viridiplantae > Streptophyta > Magnoliopsida > Malpighiales > Euphorbiaceae > Euphorbia > Euphorbia neoarborescens. The sequence continues at coordinate 6,397 of CAOJCR010683428.1, read as the reverse complement.
GGGCTCATGGTGGAGCCATTGGAGGTGGAAGATGATAAAGGATTGGTGGCCATTGGACGGACTAGTTTTGTAAGGAATTTCGAAACCCTAATTGGCATGCTCTGATACCATGAAAGAGCTGAGCAAACCATATATTTGTATTGCATCAACAAAATATTTATATACTAAGGGAAGAAACCCTATTTGGGTTTAATACAAGAAATACAATTATACCTTTAGACAAATACATATATACATACTTCTCTTTTAGTCACTAGTTAGGATTTATGAATATTAAACTTTAGATTTTATTACATTTTACATATTTTTTTAAAATTGTGCATCGTGCATCCAAGAAGCGCGTGCCGTAACTTGAGGCGAGGCTCAATGCCTTGAGCCGTAGTGTGTCTTGTGCCTTTGACTACTATGAATAGGATTTTGTTATAGAAGAATTGAAGCAAGGAACTAAAGCCAGCAAACTGAACGTGTCAAACACGCCGTAGATTGTATTTATAGAAACGAAAAGTATGTAATTGTTTATATTGGAAAGCATATGAAGAGTGTGAATGATGATAAGCAATACTAATGGGCATGGAGAATTATTAGCTGATATGGGAAGAGAAATGAAGAGGTGAAAGGGAAAAGGGCAGGGATAGGCATACTACATAGGGTGTTTAAAGAGGCAAGGTTTGAGAAAATTACCAGTCTTTTCTTGTTTTAGCTCTTCAAATCTAGGGGGAGTGGAGAGCCTAGCTCAATGCTTTTTCTAGCTATATTATATTTGTTTTCCTGCCGTAGTTATAGTGGAAGTTTGGAGATACATCTATAAACTTGCCTTTTCCATTAATATATCCTCATTGCTAGTAATTGTTATCTTTTTTATCAGATTAATACTAAAATATGAAGCACGGATACTTCTCGGAGGTCAATACATGCATGTCAGACACTTCGAGGACGTGGGACACGTGTTCGACACAGCAAAAACATGTCCCTATTTTTTTTAAAAGGAACACATTGGGAACACGAATTATTCCTAAGCGTGCAGAGGATTTAGTTTTTTTTCGCACTAATATGCACCTTTTTTTCTTGAAGACACAACAATATAAGAAAGGAGAGACAAAAATGTAAGATATCCTTTGATAAACAAGAATTTGAGTTAGTGGTATTTGTTGATGAAGAAGAGCAGAATTTGATTCAGTGGAAAATGTTTTTGAATTTTTTTTTTTTTAAACATGTTACCTATGATTTTAATGACTTGGATAATTTTTATTATAATGGCTGCTATATATATATATTAAAACAAATTATTTGACGGGTCTCTGCAATATCTGTGTCCTATATTTTTGAAAATGCCATATTTGTATCTGTGTCCGTGCTTCACATGTAATAGGTTTCAGATTATTGAGTCGTGCAATCCAATTATAGATTACAACCATGTACAAGATAAATCAGAGCAACAAATCCATGTATTCATTTGAGGTACGGTCCTACATCCAGCTACATTCTAGTGCTAAGTGTATCCCTTTCTAAATGGGAAGTCTCCTTAAGATCAATGCTACGCTCTTACAAAGAATGATTATTGCTAAAAAAAATAAAAAGAAGAAAATGAAGAATTGTCAAGTGAGTCACAAATCAATAGAAAACCACTACTTAGATTTGGATGGACCAACAGCCTAATTGTGATTACGCAGTTGGTTTAGGAAAGGAAAGAAAAAGTCAATGTTGGAAGTTTCAAATTATTTGACAAACTGACATTTCATATAATATCAAGCAGGTAAGCATGAGAAATGTACTGCATAAAATTGGTACTGTTGAGGGATTTAGGGAAATCAGATCAAAATATAGCTCCTCTAAAATGCCGCTAACAATGGCACATTTCAATAAATTTGCCGACTATAGCAGTAAACTGAAGTATGATTTTGGGCAAACGTGCAATAAAAAAAAAAGTCTTTACAATAGCTCTTATATAGAGCAGGATAAATCATAACAGCAGCCATATGGATACTCAGTTCATCACATAACAGCAGCCATATGGAGATGAGAAATGTACTGCATATATTTCGGAACGGTAACTAAATTTAAAAAAAAAATTATATTTTATATATTTAAATTTGAGTTGCGTTATTTATATACAATTCGTTATACACATTTTATATACGCTTTCATTTTTTATTATTTATTCTCTTTAAGCCTCCAATGATCCCGAGAGTACGCTTCTTTTTCGGCCAAGTAGCCCTTTTTATAATAGGCCATGGCTTTTAAATATTTTATATATTTGATAACAGTAACTAAATTAAAAAAAAATTATATTTTATATATTTGAATTTGGGTCCTGTTATTTATACATAATCCGTTGTATACATTTTGTACACACTCTCATCTCCACCATTCATTTTGTTTTGATCCAATGGACGATACGGCATACTCTTCGTGGTCCATAGGATCAAAATAGAATGAATAATGGAGATCAGAATGTATACAAAATGTGTACAAAAAAATGTGTACAAATAACATTAACCTTTAAATTTAGTCTAATTTATATTATTAACATTTAGAGTTTAAATCGAATTTAAATTAGTTAAAATAAATTTTGATTTAATTAATTAAAATATTTTTATCACATTACTTTTTAATTTTAAAATTCAAATATTAATTTTCAATCTAAAATGAATTATGTTTTAGAATTTAAAAAATCATTTTAAATGACGTTTTAGATTCTAAATAATATTTTGTACAAATATTTACTTCTTTATTTTTAATAAGTCTCTTATTCTCACATTACAATTATAATAAAAAAAAATTAACAGTGTCTACAAATAAATAATATATTAGATTGTGAAAAAAACCTATACTTCAAACTCTTGTTTTCATATTTATAATTAAAATATTTATTTTTTATTTTTTGGCTCGAAATTGCCTCTTTTTCTCCAATACTACCACGTTCTTTCCCTCCGTTATTTACATTCTTTTAAACTTTTTTACACTCTTCTCCTTTTGTTTCATCTTTTTCGGCTTTTTTCTTATTGTCGTTGCCCACCCTATTTCTATTATTCGTCTTCTTTTTTTTATTACTTCTTCTTTTTAGGTGATAACAGTCAGTATATTTCCGTATAAAATCGGGTCTTTTCCCAAAAGCAGCCCAGATGGAACAGATAACCCATTTAAAGGAGTTATCGATATGACAACCCGGGATAAGCCCGATCACAACAAATCTCGAATGACTCTGCAGACATACGTTTTCCCTCAACAAAGGTTGTTCCCTAATTGAAGACAGTCCGAGGGCAATTTAGTCTTTACGCAGGGGACCACAATGACTGGCAGCAGACATTCTCTAACAGGATTCTGTTATGAGGTAAGGCCTATATAAATGCTCATAGATTTCATAAAAAGGTACCTTTTACTCTTTTTATTCTGATCATTTTATTTGTTTTCTGAGTTCTTCTTTCCAAATCCCTTTTTTCTGACTTAAGCATCAGAGGGTTTTCCACCGGAACCTCTAGTGTCACTCCATTTTTTGTGGTTTTCAGGCTTGGAAATCGGATTCAGATCAAGAAGCAGCGAAGAAGAAGACCCTATTCTATCTTAGAATATCATTGGTGCGGTGAGCGTTTGGTTCGATAATACATGGCGACAGAGACAAACAACAATTTGGAAACAATGGGTTCTTCAGCAACAAACCCACAAATCAGAGCAACCTTGTTTCAGGCAGCCAAACAGGCCTGGAATCAGGAGCTTTGACAATGGAGCAGATAGTACAACTCTATGGCGTTTCACCACAACATGCATCGATGATTTAACTAGCTGGTATGAGGGGAACATCCATGGCGGTGCAGGCTGCTATTGAAGAAACTCTGGCACGACTGGTCAATACAGCCGCTGGTATGAAAGGAGGCAGCATCGATAGAGCTTTGTTCCAAACGCCAACTGCTGGCATGAGTAGCAGTCAACCTTATATGGGTCTGGAACAGAGAGCGCTACCTCCACCACCTCCTCTACAGACTCAGCCTAGTTTTATTTCGCCAACGAGTGGGTGGAATTCTCAGCCAAACATGCCATGGAACCCATTAATACAGTATGCACTACCCAATGCTAACATTTGGGCAATGCATATACGAGTATGGTCACACCTGACAAGACTGCAGATATTGATTTGGTGAAACGTATAACTACTGGTGAGCCAGGAAAACTTTTGGTAGAATGGTTCAAATCTACTCTGAGTGAGCTGGCAGTACCATTCCAGGCTCCTCTAATGGACATAGGGGATCCTCCCTTATCCAGGCGTATCTTGGAAACCTAGCATAATAAGAACTTCCAAATACCAATACTATCGCAATACACTGGGTCCACGGATCCTGTTATTCATATAAGAAAGTATTTTAATCTCATGAGCGTAGCCGGGGCTGACGACAATTTGATGTGTAAGATGTTTAACCTTTCCCTGGATGGTCCAGCTCATTATTGGTACGATGGGTTGACACCCAGTTCTATAGACAGCTGGGAAGAGCTCAAAAGGCAGTTCGTGACAAATTTTGTAGGATCCATCCCGGCCACAACAGCGACAAGAGTCCTGAATGATATCATCCAAAAGCAAGGGGAATCAATGAGGGATTATGTGGTCAGATTCAATGAGGCTTGTGTGCAGATTAAAAACTTAGAAACTAATATTGCCTGTGAGGCATTGATGAAGAATACCAGAAATGACAGATTACGTCAACATCTGGCTTCTCAAAAGCCGAATAATCATGTCTAGCTGATGACCATATGTAAAGATTGCGTAGAAGTAGATGAGACCTAAAGTATTCGGAGAAATAGCGAGCCAGGATCTAAGGATCAGAGTCAGTTTAAGAGGGATAACCGGGGTCATGACCGTGACAGGGATAGGAGGAGAGATTTCTTCCGAGGAAGCAGAGAACGGATGCAACTTACCCCACTGAATACATCACTCAGTGAGGTCTTGTTAGCCATCAATGAGAAGGGGTTAAATAAGGAATTAAAATATCCCGAAGTTAAGAAAGGGATAACTTATGGTCCAAAGAAAGATGCATATTGCCAATTTCACAGAGCCTAAGGACATGATACAGATGAATGCAAAGCCTTGGCTAAGGAAATTGAAAAATTGATTAGAAGGGGAAAGTTGGCAAAGTTCATGGATAAAAAAGAAGACAGGGATGACACAGAGATAGAACATGGTGATCACAAACAAGACAAGGCGGCTAACCTGCGTCAGAATTGGAGACAAACCCAAGGGGTTATAATGGTTACAGCTGGCGGGCCAAGTGCAAAGCCCCAGGCTAAGAAGGCAAAGCCTACACCTACAAAGGCTAACGGTACCTTTGATATCAACGATCCTTTTATGAAAGTCACTAATATGAACCCAAGTCACACAGACGCGCTAGTGATCGAGCTCAAGATAGAGGATTATACGGTTTAGAGTGCTTGTTGACACGGGAAGTGCCGTCAACTTAATCAACAGACATGCTGTAGAAAGATAAAGATCGAGAGCAACAGGATACAACCGACATATGCACCAGTGGTGGGTCTTGGTGGCCATCCTATCCCATTAATAAGACAGGTCCGGTTGCAGATGAAGAGCGGAGATGAAGAACACATATACAAGTTAGAGGAACTTTTTCTCATCATCGATGCCAGGTTGGCCTACAATGTGATCTTGGATAGACCATTCCTGGTAGATTCAGAAGCGGTTATCTCATGCAGGCATTTCGCACTATTGATCCCTAATTCCAAAGGGAATGCCATATGTCGCGGCAATCAGCAGGCCACTCAGAAGACATACTTGGCATCATTAAAAAATGAAGAGAAGGTTGAGATTGAAGAGGAAGAGAGGGGCCCGGGATCTTCAGAGCCAGTAGACGAGATTGAAACTTTCATCATTGCAGAGGGAAAAAGCGTAAATTTATGCAAAAAGTTAAAAGAGGGTCTGAGGTCCGCAATCATGGAAGTTTTGAAGAAGGGATAGAAGACTTTTGTATAGACAGCGGAAGACCTAGAAGGAGTACCACCAGAGATAATCACTCAAATCCTGAATGTGGATCCTGAAGCAAAAGCAGTAGTGTGGAAGAAGAGGAGGCATGCTCCGGATAGGCAAAGAGCTATTAAAAAGGAGGTAGCAGAATTGTTAAGAGTTGGGCACATTCGACTGGTACATTACACAAACTGGTTAGCCAATGTTGTCCTGGTCAAAAAGCCAAATGGGTCTTACAGAATGTGCATGGATTTCACAGATTTGAATAAAGCTTGTCCGAAGGACTGTTACCCCCTGCCCAGTATTGATCAGCTGGTGGATGCAACTGCTGAACACCGTATTTACTCGGTATTGGATGTAAAGGCGGGTTACCATCAGATCTCCATGGACCCAAATGATGAAATCAAAACCTCTTTCATCACCCACGAGGGCACC
>CAOJCR010683270.1:0-10854 GCA_948330485.1 Euphorbia neoarborescens | reverse complement strand
GTCAAACAATAGCTGAAACGACACAAGTGAATAAGATGATCTTCCTAAATGATTGATATCTATGAGTATGTAATCAACAAACACCAAGATAAATTTCTACTAGTAGGGACGGAACAGGTCATTCATTATTGCCTAAAATGTAGTCAGCGCATTAATGAGTCCAAAAGGTATCACTAGATACTCATAATGACCATTATGCATTCCAAACACTGTTTTTTTCAATGCCATCTTTCTTCATTCGGATTTAATTAAATCCTGACTTCAAATCCAGTTTTAAAAAAGAAATTTTGCTTCCCTTAATTCATCAATCAATTCATCAACTACCGAGATAGGAAATTTATCTGGAATCATTACCTTATTCAAGGCTAGATAATCTACACACATCCTCCAAGAATTATCCTTCTTCTTGACTTAGATTACTGGACTCGAAAAAACACTTTGGTTAGGCCTGATTAATCCCATTATTAGCAGTTCTTGCACTTGTCGAATCATCTCTACTTTCTGATGATAAGTGTACCTATACGGATGGACACACAATGTACCCTAACCAGACACCAAGGTTATTCCATGATCTCATAGTCTAGCTAGTGGTAATCCAGTGGGTCCGTGAAAGATAGATTTAAACTGTTGGAATAAGGAATCCAACTCTAACCGATGTTGCTCTATTAAAGTTGAATTTGTTGTTTGATCTTGATGTTGTCTTCCCTATAACACATGTAAAGCAACATTGTTGGACTTGGTCAACCAATTTTGCAAAGAACCATCACTCATTTGTTGTTGTTTGTTAATTCCCTGAAGAATAAACTCTTAACTTTGAGAGTTAAATCTCATATAACGCAATTCCCGATTATGTGTAACTTCTCCCAAAGTGTTCAGCCATTCTATGCCTAACACTATATCAAGATTGCCTAAATTAAAGACCAAGACATCAATAGTACAAGAAACTCACCCAAACGGATGGGAAGAGATTTACATTTCTTTGAAATTGAAACCCTATGGCCATCACCCAATTTACCTGTTAGCCCAGAAATTGGATGAATAAGAACTCCTAATGCCTAGGCTAATTTACGAGAAACAAAATTATAGGTGATCCCACTATCTACCAAAATCACCACGGGAATTCTCAGCAGTTCTCCCTAAAATTTTAGAATTTTGGATTCCTTACTTGGCTCTCCGATAAATCCGTTGAACTCTAAAACATTGCACTCACCAGCAGATGTTTCCAAAAGGGAAACTTCTTTTTCCATACGGAGGATTTCACCCTCATCTGTAAGCAGTTCATCATCAACAAACAAGATAATTCTAGTTTTCCCTCTGGACATTTGTGAGTTGGACCAAAAAACTTATCGCACCTATAGCATAACCCTTTTCGATGCCTTTCTTCCCATTCGGTCCTAGTTAGCAATCAATATCCTCTACTGCGAAAAGGAGAAGCCTCTGTTTGGTCTTGTTTAGCAACATCGCTATTTCTGCAATTTGCAAGAGGAATAGAAGTGTTACGATGAAGAGGGAAAATTGGGCCTAGTTTTGTGGACCATTGGTAATTACTCAAAGGAGCTAGACCCAAATTACTAAGTGAAGCCTGACCTATTTTGTATTCAGATTGGGTAAAATAATGAGACATAATTTTGTCGTAATAAGCGAGAAGAAAAAATATGATTGCATGGGTTTAAGCGGTCTTCCACATTCTTAGTAAGATACATCGACGATAACTGAGTCTCTAGCCGATGAGGTCTAAGTTCTCACTTGATGTCACTTCACAAACCTAAGAAATATCCCAATGATATTGCTTATGGTAACCGTGGGACAAGAGAAAGAAAATACTTAAAATCTTCAATATACTCTTGAATAGAACCTATTTGTTGGATCATTGACAGCTATTCATAAGGATTTTGAATATCTATGCCACTGAAACGAAGAAGCTCTTTAGCAAATTGTTCCCAAATTAGAGGCTCGTAAATTTCCTGAACAATTGAGAACCAATTCTGTGAAACACCACTCATACTGGATTAGGCCAATCAAATTTGAATTTCTAACGGTGTACCATGAATCTCAAATTAGGTTTCTGCCTTAGAAAGCCACCCTCGAGGGTCATAACCAACAAATTTTGCTAACTTCACCTTTTTAACTGCAGCTAGGTACGCATCACCACCCCCTCTACCCATGGAAGAAGAGAAAAGTGATTTCCTTATGAGGAGCATGTTTGCTAGTTCCATCTCAGCCAATAGAGGAGTTTATAAATAAGTCGAATAGTGCATTATCATCAATGATGGACTTCTTTCCTTACTATTTCACCTAGTTTTGCATAAAAGTGTGGAATTCTTCCTGCTTTACACCATCAACTTCTAAGATAAGTAAAGCTTGCTTAATATCCTATACATCATATTGTAATTTCCGAATTTGTTCATTGTGGACATCTAACAAGTTTGTGACCTGCTTTCTATGATTCTAATAGATGGATGCCTCCTTCGTTCGAATCCAGCAAGTCGGATCAATGATGGGAGAAAACATTGAAATGATAATTAAATGAGAAGTAACCGAGAAATCAATCAACAGATGGTTGAAAATGGGTGAATTCGTTTATTGAATCCGAAATTAGAAATCACAGTAAACAAATGAGCTTACAGGGAAATGTTTCCTCCCTCTTAGAAACTAAGAGCAAAACGTGGAAACATTCCCAAATCTCCACCGATGCCTCTTCCTTTTGTCAAATCAGCCATATAACTCCTTAGGTGTCCTTCCATGCATAACTAACTCCGCCACCTAATCAATTGCCACCTCTAGCCTTTTTCCTACTTCTAGAATAAACATGATATACCTTAAGTCCGTGTGATAAATGGCCAACGGGGCAATACGGGCCTGAAGTCAGAATCAAGATTTGCACCTTCATTAAAAAGCTTACTGGCATAATTAAGTTGCCATAAGTTATTCTTTGGTTTGGAAAAGCTGAATGATGGAAAGAAAATAAGCCAAGGTAAGCAGGAACCACAAAGAAAATTACAACAGTGAAGGATACGAAAGAAGGATACAGATGTAGAAAAAATTGCTGAAGCCTGATGAATTCCTACTGCAAAGTTGTTTAAAGCAACTGCATTGAGAGGGAGTTTAAATATACTACTTAAATCAAATATTTCTAAATCATACAGAAGAATTAACGTTAGCACTTACCAAAAATAAGTACACTGGCAATTTCTGCGGATAAACATTGAACTCTTAGGAATTTCAACCTTTTCAGGAAACCTGCTAATTGAATCCATGAAATGTCTCATTTACTTGTTAACAGTGTCCATATCATCTCCATATGCATCATGAGATTCTGCAGGATCATATCTATCTTCAAACCCATTGTTTTCTTGAACATTCGAATTACGATTTCCATGCAACTTTTTTAGATCCCTGAGACTATCACACAAGCTCTCATCCTTTTTTCCGATGGTCTTAACGGAATAAGATGACTTGTCATGCTCATAGTCAAACTTGCTAGAAGATCTTCTTTCATGACGCTTGGTAAAAGATGAATCCGCATCGTGTTTTCTTCGGTGGCTGCTCTGATCATGCAAAAATCTCCGACTTCTATGTCTTTCTGGACTCCCAGAATAGTCATCACTTAAATCTCTATCTCGACTGGTACTTATTTGATAATCTAAATTGTGCCTGACATGGCTCCATCCCTGTTGATCATGAGTTGGAGAATATTTAGAGGATGTAGAATCCGATTGCAACTGCTTTTGGTGATTATGGCTAGCACCTGTTGTTTCGCGAGACTTCCTTATCTTATTTCTTAGTTCAGTGTCTCCAGTAACATCCAAGAAAAATGTTGCTTTAGGAGGCATCGCTTCCTCTTCAGCTTCCTTCTCAAAGCAACCAATTCCTCCAGCTTGCTTTATTTCCTCTGTGTATTCATCTATCATATCCCGCATCACCTACAGACATAATTTCGCAAACAAACATAAGAAAAACAACTTATTGCCTTGTGATATGACACTCCGAATTATAGGAGTCCAACAAAAGAATGTAACAACATATAACTGAAACTTGATGCATGTAAAGCACATTGTTGTCCAGCACAGTATTTTCCAAATAATTACCAAATATTGTTCCTTCTGCACCACAAACAATAAGAGTGAATATGCCTGAGCTAAACCATAGGCACAAAACAACAAAAACAGGTGAATTCATTTTATCGTTTTGTTCGTCAATAGTATACACCAAAATATCCTAAACCTAGAACCTCAATCATTAAAACCTTAAACCCTTCAAACATATCCTTTAACCTAAATTAGACCTTGAGTCTTAAACCCTAACCTTTTAGTTTTATATATATTAGTCAAGTATAAAACCCACGCACAAGCTTTAGGGATAAATGCTCAAAATTCTTTGAAAGAATTATATAGAAAATATATTAAAAAAATATATATTATTAGTAAAAAGGAGTCTTTTTTCAACTTAATCAGAATGCTGATGCAAGCAAAAGAATAAGAACAAGAAGAGGGAAAAAAATTATACAACACAGCAACCCAAAACAATATGAAAACAATTAACAGTAAAACAAGGCAAAGATTAGTAGGTAAAAGCATATAGCCAAAAACATTTTTAAAAAAAAAAAAACATCTTTCTACCTGCAAACCTGTCCTTTTCAACTTCTTCCCACGATATGACATCCTCCGGCGCTTGTAATCCCTTTCTTCAGCCAATAACTCCTGTCTTGTCATATATTTGCTTGTTTCCTAGTGCAGAGACAATTTTTTCTTAGATTGACACGTCTAGTGCCCCTTATTACCATACAGCATCATCAAAATAAAATGCAGTAAATTATCATGCTCTTTAAACATCGTAGTTATGTTGGGTTGACAGAATGGGGTGGGAATAGAATATTTATTCTATGAAATGGAATAGGGCTGGAATAGAATAGTTATTCCTTTTCCCATCTTATTTAATATATGTAAATTGTCATATTGAAAATTAAAAAAAAAAAAGTAAAATTGGTTAAATGAATAAATATAGTCAAACAATGAAAACGCTGAAGGAATAAAAAAGATATAAAATGAAAAAATGAAGAAAAGATAAAATAAAATGGTGTAAGATGATGAAAATAGGAAGAAAAAAAAAAAGAAGCAAAGGAAAAAATGAATAAAAAAGAAAAAAAAATAAAAAATAAAAAACAAATGAAGATAAGAACTCAGAGAAAAAAAATAGAAAAAAGCAAAATATTATATAAAAAAATGGCATTTGGAGTACAATGGAATAAAGAACAGCTATCCTCGTTTTGAGGAATCACTATTCCATAACTAAAAATTGAACCAAACATAAAATAACTATTCTATTCCATGAACCAAACATGGCACATGAACCGCAGATGAATGAAGCATCAGCCAATTATTTCCAACATGATGGATTAATTAAGAATCTCTGAACCATGTAAGATGAAGTCTAAAGGCTAAGTAAGTGTTGGCAATCTTCCTATAGAAAAGCTGGATGTCTATCGTAGGACACACTACATTTGCTGCATATACATACATATACATATGTTGCAGAAATGACTCCTCAAAGTTTAAATGAATTATATTACTCACTTATTAGGCCATCATTCAAACAACAGAATCAGTAAAACATTTATTTTATAATCAAGTTCTACTTTTACCTGATTAGTTGATGGCTTTCGAGGAAGGCCATCATGGTCAATAATAGCTCTATAGTCTGACCGTGTATTGCGGACTTCAATTGCCTTTTTTGAAACACGATCATGCTCAAGCATCCTGCATGGGAGAATATTTATCATACTTAAACAATCTTTATGTACAATAATAAGCGTATAATGTAAGATTGTTACACCATCAAAATCAATGCCACAAAAACAATGTAAGCAACAAAAGCTATATACGTAAATGCTATAATAATGAGCACTTTACAAAAGCTCACATTTGAATACAGTAAAAAAAAAAAAAAAGGTTGAGAAAGGAAGCCTAATCATAGAAAAACATATGACTTCACAATTACACCACAGTTAGCAAAAGAAAAAATAATAATAAAAAGAAAAGAGAATTTTGAAAAATAAACAAGAAAAAATGAAACTTCGACATTCGCGAGCTAGAAGTCATAGCTGATAACCCTAAAACGAATCAGTATAATGTTGAAGAAGTCAGTCTTCACTCATTTGCACAGTACAGTACGTACTAGTTTCAAGCAGTCAATTACTTGGTGGCTGTGGCAATCTTTAAAAATAAATCCAGAAGGAAAAAAAAAAGAAAAAACGACTTCCTCATTGGACATAGCAGAAATGAAGTCAGAATAACGGTATTCTAAATCTGTTTATATTTTGCATGTACTCCAAGCAATGGAGTATCTTAGCAAATTCCTTTGAAACACATTTCAGACTTTGAGGCAAAAGCTCAAGGCGAAAAACTGGAGTTCCTCCAGAATTCTGTATAACCTTTTCAACAAATTTCTCAGTCTCCCTATTAAAATTGCTGGAAAAAATAAGATAATGCTGCCTTTCATTGTTGCACCAACTCAATATGCAGAATAATAAAATAGTAACATTATCAAAAGGATCATCTTATTTCCAAGTGTCAATATGCAAGACTAATGAGCTTTGTTCATCCAATTTAGTATAGTCTAATTTGATGAAGCAGATCTTTTCCCTACTTAATTAGTCCAGAATATAACAAATGTCACTATGCTCATTCAACTAATCATGAACATGATACAGAAAGCTCCCCACATCCATTGCTCGCATATAACATAATGAAAGTCACTGTTCTTATTTTTAGAGCCAGATATGAATAAACTTACAATTAACTCAACTAAGACCATAAATGATCACAACTAAGACAGCATGATAAATTGATTGTCCAGCTAAAAAACTAGCAAACCAGAAAAAGGCACCATAAGGGACCAACACCCTAAGTCATATAGAACACTGAACCAAACTATTACACCCCTATAAAAAGACCTGGACCAAGCATCTCATATTCAAAGACTCAAAACAAGTAATATTTCATTTTCTAGAAAAACAAAAACAAAGCATGATTTATAACTTTCAAGTCGTGACAGACTTGTGAAGGTAGGTATGTAAACGGGGCGGGAAATACCCGAAACCTGCAAAGGTCTAGCTCGATAAGGCGGGTAATGGAGGTCATTTTTTAAACCCGATACGTGAAATGGATGTGATTTTTAAAACCTGGGATAAATGGATATGGAGATGGATGTTATACCTCCCGGTCCGATAAAAAACCGACCCCGACCTCAATAAGCCACCGAAAACATATCCACGGATTTTTCCCAATTAATACCCGAAATATATATATATATTTTAATTTTTTTAAAATATACAAATGTTAAATTTCTATTTCCTATATATAAATTTTATTACCAAATTCTTTTAATTTAACCTAACCCATACAAGGCCCAAACCTAAAGCTCAAAACTTAAAACCCTATTAAACTTTACCCTAAAAGTTCTCATTCTTAGTTAGTAGTTACTTCAGACTCAGTTCAGTTCTAATTTCTCAAATCTCAATCCGCCGTTTGCTACTTGCCTAAGTTGCTGGTTTCTTGACCTGTGGCGCCTCACTACTATCCCAAGCTTGTTCTTTCCTGAGGTCCTAGGTAATTAAATTATCTTCTTTCTTGCCCGTTTCTTTCTTTTCCTCTTTCAGTCTTTCTAGCTCTAAACTATTTATGCAATTAAATTCTACTTTTGCAATTTTTGTTGGATTTTAATCCTGATTATTAATTTGTGATATCAAAAGCAAAAAACTGTCGTGACTGAATTACAGTACTATTTGGAGGAGAAATTGATGCCCAGAACTGGTAATTTTGATATCTTTAACACGGTGGAGCCAAGCAAATCAATACCCTATAGTGAAATTGATTGCTCAAGATATATTGGTCATTCCTATATCTAATGTGGCTTCGGAGTCTACTTTTAGTACAAGCGGAAGGGTTATAAGTGACCGTCGTAGTCGACTTCACCCGGATATTGATGTGCACCAAAATTGGATGAGTGAGAAGTCAGATATTCAAAATTAGAGTATACATTGTGTTATTAAATATTAGGATAACTTTGTTTATCATTCTTATGTGATATTTTATGTTTCTTTTTTTAATTCCATGGTAAGTTCAAGAATACTTGCTCAATCTTGTGAACTTCTTAATGATAATATTGTGAACTTTTTAATGATAAAGACGGAGAAGATGTGGAGAAATCAAAAGAATGAAAAAAAGAAATTGTATTTATGCCATATGTGTTTCAAATCTAAACTTAATTTTTATAAATCATGTAATTTGGATTACTTATTCAATAGTGTAATGTGGAGTAGTTGTCTTTTTTTCCAATTTAAATTGAATATGGTGAAACTTTTTAAGGGCAATGGTGCTTTTTTTTCAATTTTGACAGGTTGTTAGGCGAAAATTTTATATGTTAATGGATATTAAGGAATACCCAAAAGTCGTGGATACCCAATAAATGGGGAATGGATGCAATATTTCCTACCCGAAATTAAATGGACAATGGATGTGACTTTTGAAACCCGAAATTAAATTGATATGGATGTACTAACATCCGAATCCGATAGAATCTAATTTGATGAAGCAGATCTTTTCTCTACTTCTGTAGTCCAGAATATAACAAATGACACTATGATCATTCAACTAATCATGAACATGATACAGAAAACTCCCCCCATCCATGGCTGACATAATGAAAGTCACCGTTCTTATTTTTAGAGCCAGATATAAATAAAATTACAATTAACTCAACTAAGACAATAAATGATCACAACTAAGACAGCATGATAAATTAATTGTCCAGCTAAAAAACTAGCAAGCAAAAAAAAGGTACCATAAGGGACCAACACACCGAGTCCTATAGAACACTGAACCGAACTATTACACCCATATAAAAAGAACTGCATCAAGCATCTGATATTCAATGACTCAAAACAAGTAATATTGCCAATATTTCATTTTCTAGAAAAACAAAAATGAAGCATGATTTATGACTTTCAAGCCACGACAGACTTGTGAAGGTTGAAAAAGGTTGCAGCTAATACAAAATGAAACACTAGAAAAATCCATAAGAAAGAATGGAGACATACCTTTGGTATCGAGGAACATGTTGAAACTCCCGCGAACTCTTTATTTTTACTTCTAGTAAGGACCGCTCATGCAATGCTGCAACTGAAGCTGCCACTTGTGATACAAAAATCACTTCTCTATCACCTCTTCCATCCCCATCAAGGCTATATTTACGCTTAGCACTTGTTTCAATATGTTCATGAAGTTTAACATCTCCTAATTCACTCCCATTTGCATCTAACTCTTTTGATTTTTCTTTCAAATTAGACTCCAAAGGAAACAACACCCCATTGGCAACTTCTACTAAGCATAGCTTTAATATGTGAATCACAAAGAATTTTGCATTCATTTCACCATACAAAACAGAAAGCTGAGATGCAATCCATTGAAGAACTTGACATTGAACCGGACAATGAAAACTCGTAGTTTTCTTATTCACTCCATTACTCAGAAAGCTCAAGGCTTCTTTTCTTATTGCCTTTAAACAAAGACTAAAAAGCACAGATATATGATCCCGCATGTACACATCAATCACTATCCCATATCGAGGAGAACTAGAAATAACCCACAAACTCAAAGCACTCCATCTAATCGAATTTAATTGCAAAATAGCACAAAAAGCAGCATACGAATACATACTAGGATAATCAACCCAGCGTTCAAGTTCTCTCCCAATTGCCCAGAAATCTGATGGCAAAATTCTGAACTCGTCCTCAGTAAAACCCTCAATTTTTCCCTCACTACAGCTACCACTAATATTTGCACATTCTATAGATAAAACAGCAGGTAATACAAAAGACCTGTTAGCATTATCGGCGCAACTGAAGTTGACGATACCCGGGCAATCCTGATAAAAGAAATTGGAAGCGAACTCATTGTAGTAACAATCTAAAGAAATACACAACTCACCGGTGGAATCCCGAATGGACTGAACAAGTAGATTTTGAGAGGTTAAGGTTTTTGGGTAATGGAGAGAATGAAAGAGAGAAGAGAGGTCATGAAAGAGAGGAGAAGGGCAGCGAAGAGAGTGAAGAAAGAGAGAGTCGGGCGGGAGGAGGTGGTGGGGATTGTATAAACAGGAAACAAAATTGGGAAATTGAGGAATAGCAGAAGGGAGGAGAGAAGAAATGGAAGAGAGGGTTCGGTGAGAAAGAGAGAGGAGGTGCGTAAGAGAAGAAAGTGAGGTAGATAAATCGGCAGGAGGAATTTGCGGAGGCGGATGGAGAAGAGAGTGAAGGAAGAACGGAGGAGTCGGAGATGGAGGGGGAGAAGGGAAGGGATATGAAGTTGAAGATGGACTCATAGAGAAAGAGCTGGAACAAAAAGAAGATGAATATGATGCTAAGCCTGTTGCCAGATACAAAACCGGGGAGAAAAATGAGGCCGAGACTCTGAAGGGATTCGTACAGTAAAACACCACCGTTTTAACTAAATGGTCTTCAATTAAAATTTCAAGTTCCTAAAACACATGTACTTAAAAATATATATACATAGCGTCCTCTCAAAAAAAAAAAAAAAATATATATATATATATATATATATATATATATATATATATATATATATATTGATAGCCCCGGAATTAATAAGGGCGGGACCACCGTTCCCGCCCGCTAGGAAAAAGGGCGGCAGGAGACTTTGCGCCGTGATCTCGGGGTAGGAACTCCACTACATCTCGGGAAATCTTTCCCAGAGTAAAAGGATCTCAGCATTTAATGTGATATCACAGCAATTAATGAGACTTAGCCCCTTTTTACGGCTCAGTAAGGCCAGAGCC
>CAOJCR010682834.1:0-11828 GCA_948330485.1 Euphorbia neoarborescens | reverse complement strand
TTGTGACATAAGTAACCATGAACTTGATCTCATAGTGGGTCTCCAGTAACATGTTCTCTAACATATTACCCATGAGTATAATCTGTATCTCTATACACTATATTCATCTTATGAATATCCATTATAACTCACACTAGTCTTTATTTGTTATTATTCCCATAATAACGATCGACTAGGGAAATTTAGAATAACACAATTTATTCATGGATTGATTATCATAAATACTAACCTACAAATATATTTGATAATGAATAACCTTTATTAATGATTCAAAAGATTGTTTGCATAATTCAACATTGTCTTAGGGCACAATCTCTAACAAGAAAGTGGGAGTGCAGTTAATCTTGATGAAGTTCAAGATTCACAACCATAAGAAGAGGACTCAGGAACTGACGCAACTTCACTGGAGGTAGAGGAAGCGAGCCTAGTAACACAGGAAACTAGAAGGTCTGATAGGGTATGTTGTCATTTAGAGAGATATGAGTTTCTGGTGGATGATGATGGGGATCTTATGATCTTAGATCATGAAGTACCCAGTTGCTATTAGGAGGCCATTTCTAGAATACATGCAGATGAATGGCACAAGGCAATGGAATCTGAGATGTAGTCCATGCACTATAATCAAGTATGACACTTGGTTGATCCACCCTAGGGTGTTAAGGTAATTTGATAAAAGGTGTGCTATAAACTTAATGTCGATAATACCTTTAAGGGATAATTGGTGGCAAAGGGGTTCAAACAAGTTCAAGGAATTGACTATGATAAAACCTTTCCACCAGTGGCGATGCTTAAGTCCATTAGGATACTCCTGGCCATAGCAACATGGTATAACTATGAGATATAGAAGATGGATGTTAAAATTGCATTCCTAAATGGAAAGCCACTTGAGGATGTGTACATGACCCAACCTCAGGGTTTTATCGATCTCAAGTATCCTAACCGAGTGTGCAAGCTTGAAAGATACATTTATGGATTGAAAAAAGCCTCTCAAACTTGGAATCAGAGATTCAATGAAGCTATTAAAAAATATGGTTTCATTTAGAATCTTGATGAGCCTTCTGTATACAAGAAGGCGACAGAAAGTACTTCCACATTCCTTATACAAATATGGATTACATCCTTCTTATTGGAATTAACATACCAACACTCTAAGGGGTGAAGCATTGGCTGGGTAAGTGCTTCACAATGAAGGACTTAGGAGAAGCCGAGATGATCCTTGGGATTTGGATTTATAGAGATAGATCGTGTTGGCTCCTTGGCCTATGTCAGGAGACGTATATAGATAAAATTCTGAAATATTTCAGCTTGGATAGAACTAAGAAGGGATTCTTGATAGTACGCTATGGGTTGAGACTGAGTAAGAATGAATCTCATTAACCAAAAGAGGAAAGGGAGATGATGATGTTAGTTTCACATGCATCGACAATTGGATCCATCATGTACTCCTTATTATGTACGAGACCTACTGTCGCATTCTCACTAAGTATGACTAGCAGGTACCAATCAGATCCTGGAGAGAACCATTAGACTACTATCAAGGTAATCCTAAAGTACCTCAATAGAAAAAAGGATTGTTACTTAGTATGTGGCGGTCGGGATGAATTAGTATTCAGTGGATACGCAGATGATAGTTTCCAGATCGATAAGGATCAAAGCCAATCACAGTCTTATTTCGTGTTTCTCCTTAATGATAGAGCCATTAGTTGGATATCCTCAAAGTAACCCACCATTGCAGATTCTTCTACAGAGGCCGAGTACATAGCAGCATGTGATGCAACAAAGGAATTAGTTTGGATTAAGAAATTCATCAGTGAGTTTGTAGTGGTCCCCTCTATCCTAGACCCAGTAATGATATTTTGTGATAACAATGGGGCCATTGGACAACTAAGGAGTCCTGGTCACACAGAAAATCCAAACATGTACTTAAAAAGTTTCTCTTGATACAAGAGATCGTGGATCGAGGTGACATAGCATTATAAAGGGTAGACATGAGGAATAATATCGCAAATCCCTTGACAAAGATGTTATCGACTTTACAGCATCAAGGTCATACTTGATCGATAGGAATTAGGGCCCTAGTTCGTAGGCATAGATTCCTTTATATATTATACATTTAGTATTTTACTTTGTATATTATACATTTAGTGTTATTTAATAAAGGTGTTAATCTATTTGATTATATCTTGTGCTGTATAATAAATCGAATATCCAATGATTGTTATCATAAAGGAATCGATCCCAGGTTTGTTCTAGATCATAGGAATGAATATAACTATAAACCTGTGCATCAATTGATTGTGAGGCAATCAAGGATGCAGGTATATGTGGGCCACACATGGGATTTGGATAGATCAACGTAGGAAACACTACGTGGTGAAGTTGTTATTGATGTGTTTCTTGAGTAAGACTTATTTTAGCCTTAGACCCGAGAGCTTTGTATCACTATATGGAATCTCATGCACTTTGACATACACCTAACATATCTATAATAGGATGCAAATACATGTATGATCGGGTAAGCCAGTGAACATGTATGTGTTGTGAATGTGTCAATGGAATTACCACTCAGTACCCACTGAGATGATATCACCAGCCACTTGATGGATTAGGAATGTGAGTGTGCGACCGCACCCAAATGAGTTGGGCCCACATTTTTCTCAATAATAGTGTGGTATGGCAGAACGATTCCCCTTACTGTATATGTATCTTCAGATATCAGCTGATAAGGGATAATACAAGTATAACTAGTGGGATGGATTTTCTCTACTAGAGATGCTGCGAGCTATCTTAATTGGGGGCTACTATGAGTTTGCTAAAGCCCATTTAATAGTCTATGGGACTTTTTCCTAATGGCAATATATAGACAGTCCCTTAGAATCTTGCACATTGAGCTTCTGGCTTCAGATTAGGTGGTCTATAAGTTTGAATTAATTAATTAAATAAATATGGATTGAAGAAATTATATTCAATTTAATTAATAAATTAAATTTAGAATTTTTAATTAATAAAATCACATATGGTAATTAATTAATTGTTAATTAATTGAATTACACATAATGAATTATTTAATTAAAATAAATTGTATTTAATTTTAATTCATTAATTTATTATGAATGGAATTTAATTAGTTTATGTGCAACTGGAATTACTTTGATTTTGATTAAAATCTAATTATGCAAATTGATATATTTAATTAAATTAATTCATAGTTAAAATTAATTGATCAATTTACCAAATGGTGACATTAAAAATTAAAATGTAATGCATAGATTTAATTAATGGTTTATAAAATTATTTTGAGGCGGTGGAATTTAGTTGGACCAGTCAAAATTAATTGGACCTGAAAACTAGTGGTTATGCATTTTTAACATATAGTCCAGCTAAGGTTTTAGCAGTCTAATTTGACAAAGAATAAAATTGTAGAAAATTATGTCATTCGATAGGGAATAAGCCATCTGCATTTTTGACCTAGAGAATTGAGAGAAAATTCTTCTTCCATTCAACCTTGAGATTTTGTGAACCCCGTATATTCAAGCTTGACCCCGCTAGCATGGATCTGTCGCGTAGAGGAGCTCGTGCATTATTCTCTGGTTAAATCCAAAGGATTCAGTAGCTTCTCAAAAGAGATAAATCATAAATTCTCAGATCTTTCTTTTATTTCTTCCATAAACCCTAATGTAGTTCCAAATAGATTGAAAATTAATTAGATCCCTCAGATATACCAAATCGGTTCCTATGTGAATTGGATCCAAAAATTCTAAATCCCTTTCGCTGTGCCTGATTAATTTCTGGACCACATTTGATCCCCAACAGTCCTTCAGATTGTCCCTTCCATTATAGTCTCACATAGATACCTACTTAAACCTAGGGTCAAAAGGCATGTCTATGACTCGTTTACAGAACTGGGAATGTACGAAATGAGAAATTGGGTCTTGATAGGCCACATTTTTTGGGTTGAAAATATAGGCGTAGGAAGAGCAAGTGGGGTGGTATTGGTGAACCCGGTGGGGTGTGTGCCTAAACAAATAGAGGGGCATAATGTGGGGATGATGCATGAGGGTTTTGCATGTTAGGATACTAGTTCCAGGTATGAGGCCAGTATCCCCAGGGATTTTAATACTTAGAAGTATCCATCGAAGGGTCTGGGTGGAATGCATCCATACCAACTGAGGGATAAGCATGCATATAGGGCTGAACATTAGCGTCAACTTGCGGTTGATAGGTGGTTGCCCTTGTAGTCGGTGGTTGTTGATAAGGTTGATTATGACCTTATATTTTAGGAATTATTCATATTTATTTAACACTAAAACTTAACTCGTTTCAAGAATTTTGATGTTTATTTCATGCATTTTTTATTTTTAGTTGTATTTAGGGTTTTATGAATATTTTGCTTTCTTTTTGGTTTATTCGTGCGTTGTTGTGTTTATTTGGTCTAAAGTCGTTAAGACCAAGGACTTGTATATCTTGATGAGTCTTGTTGAGCTGAGAATGTAGGGTATAAGGCCTAGTTTGGAGGTGAGAAAGATGCACACGTGTGAAGTCCAAGTTTTATGCCTAAGTATTCATTATATTTGGAGCAAATTTCAAGACTCTTAGTGGATAATTTTTTAGATTCTCATCAGATACATAATTGAATACCGTTCTTTCAGCTTTCTAATGGATCTTGAATCACTAGATTTGAATATTGTATGAGAAAGTGTGCAGTCTGTCAACATGGACTGAAGTTGCAACACGCCATGCTTCTTATCATCACGACCTGTCATTTAAGAACTCGATGATTTGCAACTCAATTAGAGGCATAATGATGTAACTCGTTGGCATGTCAAATATAACTTTGCATGCCAATGTTGAAAGATATACCATAGCTCAGCGTGTCATTCAAGAACTCGATGAGTTGCAATATCAATAGGAGGTAGAATGTAACTTGTTGCTGTGTCAAACATAACTCGGCGTGCCAATGTTCAAAGATTTACCATAACTCGGCGTGTCATTCAAGAACTTGGAGAGTTGCGTAACATGTTTTAGAAACATGTTAGGGTTTATTCCTGTTTCTAAAAAAAACTATTTAAACAACTTTTAGGTTTTATTTTTTTTTTATATTTTGACTACTCTAGACTCTCGCCTTTGTGTATAACTTGACGAGAGATTTTGTATGACGATTTATTGATTAATCAAAGGAATTTTGTTTTGTTCTTTGACCTCTCCCATTTACGGTTACCATTTTTGGATTGAGCCTTCTATAACTACCATCTTTGTGCAAGTCTATCCTTGAATCTGGTTTTCAGCTATATGGCATAAGTCTTTCTTAACTCTTGACTTGTTGATTGGTTTGATTCTTCACCAAGCTTTCATAATTATACTCTATTAACTTGTTCCATCACTTTCTTATGAGTCAATTTACTTACCTTGGATTTTCGAATGTGGAATTGGAGTGATTGCATGTTTTATGTGTGCTTTTAGTCTTGTGAGGTCTTAATCAATTAGTTAGGTGCATATTCGTGGCTTTACCTGGATTAAACCCTAGGTAATCATTAGAATTGACAACTCTATAAAATTTACGAGTTTGTAGTTTTTAAACCTCTAGAACTAGTTTGCCTCGGAAAAAGAAATAACAAACAAGGGAAAAAATAAGACCTGTGGATACGCTATTCTCACATATTGAATTGCTCAAATTAGGATTTACAATTGAATTCATTGAGATTAATAGAATTTCTGCAATAGTGTCATCCCCATTATTATTCATAGGTCAGGCAAGGAACCTCGAGAAATTAATTAAAGTCGGTACAAATCAAGATAGGAAAAAGATCAATTGTAACTAGGATTAGATTTAATTAGTTTTAATTTCAATCAATCAATTTTATTATTCGGTTAAACATGTGGGATTGATACCTTTACTTAACCAGGATCATTACTTGACAATGATGGGTACAATGCCCTAGTGATTTAGTAGTAGTTTTCATACCACTACCGATCGTGCATCAAGTTTTTTTGTACCGTTGCTGGGGATTTATTTTCTTGTACTATCGAACCAAATGTCAAATAGCTGATTTAAGCATTGTTTATATGTATATTTTTTTAGTCTGAAATTTTTTTATTTGAGTCTTTAATTTTATTTATTTATTTGAGTCTTTATACTTTAAATTTTTTTTATTTTTTTTATTTTTAGTATATGCAAACTCGCTCTTCTAATCTTGAATTTTTGCTCTTTGATCCTGTGATTGGCCATTCCAGTCATAGAACACGTATTGAACGTAGGAACCTAGAAGCTAAAATGGAAGTTTATTGCCTAGTAGAAGAGTTAGGGAGAAAGAGTACATTATGGAAGCCTGAGATGCCATCTAGAAGAGATATACATTTTGCCGATATGGGATATCTTAATCCCACAATGGATGAGATAAACAAAAAGCTCGACATGATGCTATCTCGATTAAACTTAAATAGAGCACAACAACCATTATTGTGCGTTACATTTGGAGGAGATCATTATTGTTAAGAGTGTGAAGTGGGCAATTTATTTGTCCAGGGTTTTGAAAATGTAAGCAATGTAGGAGGTAATCCCAGGTATGATAATTCAAACTCTTATAATTTTTCTTATATGAATACTAATAATAATGGGAGGAGATTTCAGCATCCTAAATTTTCATATGCAAATAATCAAACCATGCTGAAATTTTCTCCCGATTTTAATGATGGACATTATGATCAGGGTTAGTTAAGGCCCCAATGCATGAATATAACTTGTCTCAGCAACATCAGCCTACACAGAAGCAAGACGAGGCTATTAATCCTTACTAAAAGACATATCAGCTAGGCTTGCTGATAATGAAGCTTATTGTGGAGATTTGGGAAATCACATAGCTCAAATGTATAGAGAGAGGCAAGATAGGCCTCAAGAAAATATCCCTAGTACTACTGAATGAAACCCAAAGAGAAACCCGAGGGAGATAGCCTACTCAATCACTGTTGTGAGTGCAAATCAAGTGGGGGCAACATAAACTGAGACTACTAGTCAACCTCTATATACATAGGTAAGTAATGAGTTAGGAGAGGTAAGCAACCCCGACTCAAATTCTAAAATTCCTTCTAATGTACTTAATAATGAGAAAACTCATGATCCAATTTGAGTTTATGTGCCAAAATTGCCTTTCCCTCAATAAGTTAGACAAACCCAACTCGATCACAAGTGTTCTAGATTCCTTGAAAATTTTAAGTAACTAAAAATAAATTTATCATTGATAGAGGCCCTCTGGTAGATGCCTGAATATGCTAAATTTTTCAAGGAGTTACTTGCAGGTAAGAAAAAGTTAGAAGGAGATAAAGTGGTGGCATTGACGGTAGAATGTTTAGCACGGATAAGAAACAAGCATCCATCGAAGATGAAGGATAAGGGAAGTTTTACTATTCCTTGTTAATTAGAGGAGATAAAGATTGATAATGCACTGTGCGACTTAGATGCAAGTATTAATCTTATGCCCCTGTTGATGTTTAAGAAGCTTGGTTTGGGAGACATAAAACCCTCCATTATGAGACTTTAGCTTATGGATGGATCAGTTATAATACCATAAGGAGTCTTTGAAGACGTGCTAGTAAAGGTAAATAAATTGATTTTTCTTACTGACTTTACGGTTTTTGATATAGAAGAAGATGCTGCTGTTCCATTATTGCTTGGGAGACCGTTTCTTGCAACGGGAAGAACATTAATTGATGTTCGTGGAGGTAAAGTGATCTTTCAGTTGTAAGATGAGGAGGTAACATTTAAGGTGTATAACTCAATGAATTCTTCTTTAGATTAAAAAAAATTTAATTTATATCTTCTGTTTGTCCTATTGATGTGGGTTTTAATGAGCAATCTTGTAGTAAATTAGACAGCACTTTAGGAAGCGGTCTTGAGAATGCGAAGGAAGAAGTTTTGCCTAATGAACAAGGTAAGAAAGAAAAGATGAATAGTAAATGAAAAAGAAAAAAGAAAGGGAGAAAGAATAGGTGCTTCCTCTCCAATTTTTGGTAAAACAAGAGTTTGAGATAGTCGAGTTATTTCGACTATAAACACAGCCTATAGAAATTTTTATTTTTGGTACTTTAGTTTTATTTGATGTGTTCTATTTATTTTTGAAATTGCATGTTTGTTAGGTGGATTTACTTTTTTGTCCTTCTTATTAATTATATATTACGTATAATTGCACTTTTGGAAATAAGTGCAATTTAAGTGTGGGGTGGCAAAATGGATTCCTCCTTTTTGATTTCATAAGTTAATTTTTGTTATGTTTTTAAATTTTTATACTTGTTATTAGTATTGTTTCAGTTTTTGCATGTTTGTTTGTTAGTTAAGTTGTGTTGTTGTTTGATTTAATAATGTCTAGCTATCCCCAAATCTAAGTTTTCGTGCTTGGTCTATTAAGTATTTGACATGGAATTATGGGATATTGATATGAGGGATTAGCCCGTTTATGCTTGCTTTGTCATTCTAAATACTGTTTTATACATGAGGAACGATAAGATGGATTGCATATAGTGGTTCGAACTTCTGCTCACATTTTCAATGTTTGAACCATGATTATGGCTAGGAACATAGGGTGAGCAATACAACCAAACACACTTTTTGTGATGACCTAGCCTTATATTCATGTAATGGCGGAAATATTACACTAAGCTTAAGTCATCAAAATGCGGATAAAATTTAAAACTTGAAAATTAAATAATTTGATAACATAATTATTATTCCAAATACCCTGCAAAATATTCGAAAGTTACAAATTTTATTATCGTTCCTGACATAACATCTAAGGGTTCTCTAATCAACTCTCATCACGAGCCCCAAAGAAGGTCCAATCAACCATTTAAAGTAGCACCTGCATCATTTGAGAAAAATAGTTGCCACTTAATGACAAGAAACTAAATCATTTACTTATGTAACTAAAAAATAAACAAGGACCATATGATGGATACACTACGGTATATACAAAACTACACAAGCAACACAGGAATATGGAATACAACTTTAAATAAAAACTATACAAATAAAACAAGGTAATGTTTCAAAACAACACAACTAATTCATAAGAACTTCAAATTCGCAAATCTCATATACCACAAAACGAGTCAAAACCTCTTTCATAATCAATGGGTCTGAACAAAACACGTCGATTAACCAGAGCCTACCTTATAATCGGCGATCTGACCCTGCCTCACAATCGACGATTTGACTCTGCCTCACAATTGGCGATCTGACTCTAGCTCAGAGGTCGGCAGTCTGAGTCTGCCTCACAGTTGGCGATCTAAGTTTGTCTCACAGTCGGCGATCTGACTCGGCTAATTAGACAAATCAATAAACTGAGTCTGCCTCAGAGGTCGGCGGTCTGACTCTTTACAAATCAATTTCCAAAAATACCAATGTCTAACTCTACCTCAGAATTCGGCAATCTGAGTCTTTACAAATCACTTTCCAAAAATACCAGTTTCTGACTTTGCCTCAGAATTCGGCGATCTGAGTCTTTAAAATCCATTTCCGAAAACACAAATCTAAATTCCACCAATAATCACATTTAATATTCTTGATCAAGAATCAACACAAACAATCCTCAAAGATCCAAACGTACAACAAGTTCCAAAATATACAACCAATCGTAGTAACATGAAGGAATCTATCACAACTAGGTAGAGCTAGTTAAAACCAACCAAAACACCATATTCACAAATTTACCTTCAAACCAATTATGCAAAGGTAACCAAATCACATATGAACTGAACATTATCAAACAACTTTATATTGTATTCTTTGCACAAAAAGGAGAACGTAGAAACATATAATCATGGTAACCATGTTTAAAAATCCAAGAAATCAATGGCACTTTTCAAATTCCATAACAACCCTACATTTACCGAATTTGACAAATACATCTGAGCCAAATTGAAAACCGTAAATTAAAACATTAAGGGACTGAATTTTCAAAAACATAAGTAACACATTTTGAGTTATGTTAAAAAAAGTCAAAACAATCAATAACCCAAAAATGAATGCTTGATCGAAAATTTACCAAGACCAGCCCCAAATCCAAAATTATATTTAAGCATGAATAAAACCAAAGTTTGTCCAAAATTCACATAACACCAATAAGAACATCACTCAACCAAATATATTACCAATATCACTCAAACACCATTAAATCTGAAATACATAACTTTCACTATCATAATTAACACGAAAGCGATTTTTACATAGAATTGTACCAACACCCAAAATTTACATACAATCCCGAAACATACAAACATCTGTATATATATTTAACCCTAGTTATGCGATTCTAAAATTTAATTAAGAGCAACATAACTAAAAGAATTAGTTACCTCGAATAGAAAGTGGATTAATAAACTCAAGGAATGAGCAAGAAAAGGAATCTGAGGTAATGAAAGAGAGAAATGCCCAATCCAAAATCTCTAACGAATTAATTTGATAGTACCTACAAGATAGTCGAATCTCACTCTCGTTGGCAAAGAAGATACAACTCAAAGAGTAATAGAATCCGGAAGAAAGCCCAAGAAAGATCCAAGCTCCACGAATGAAAAGAGATGGTAGAAGAATCTCAAAAGAAGTAGCTCACAAAATCGTTCCACTCCCTCTTTGGTTTGCTTTGTAGGAAAAGAGTAATAGAGAAGAGAGTGATGGAAGGTTTCGATCTATAAAGGGAAAATTCAAGAATCAGGGTTGGATGACTAGAATCAAGGAATGATTTGGGTGAATTAGAAAGAAGAGAAAATCAAGGATAATTGGCCGAACAAATAGGGAAAGATTAGAGGGGTGTGTGTGTTTTGAAATTTCAGGAATAAAAGCATGTGATTCAGTTGTGATTCTTAGGAGAGAGTTAAGAATTAATTGACCCAAGATAAGAGGGTTAATGGAGTGAAATTCTGGCCAAAAATTTTAGGGTGATTTAGGGTTAAATTTTCAAAATTTATGGGAGGAAATCAAGGGATAATCATGCTAGAAGTTAGGCTAAAAACATGGAAAGAATCAAGTGAGATAAGGAGTTTTAATCAAAGGCAATCTCTCTCTCTCTCCATTTATAGATAAACGGCCAAGAGGGATAAAATGTGGTCCCCATATATTGGTCTAGCTAAAATTTGTTTCTAACTAAAATGCACATTCCAACCAATAATATGCAAAAATTAGAAATTTATGTACATATGCATATAAGTTGACAAAAATTTAAATAAAAAATGATAAAGTCATAACACTACATTTGTCATAAATTAAAACATAATCAACACGATATCTAAAATTAATTTACGAAAATAAGTAAGGGAAAACGTAGGATCATAGCATAGGAAAAATCGGGGCATTACACTTTTCACCCCTTTTGTGCTAAAGGTGTGATTTTTTATCCAAAGGACCATTTCACATCGGTCCTAGTCCTTGTGAGGGTTAATAATGCAGTGTAGACTGAATTATAGAACTCGATGTATTTCTTGCACTTGGCATCATAAGCTTAATATGTGAAGACCCTTAGGAATAACCTCACAAGCACACACAATGCACTTTATAAATTTTAACCTTTCTAACCTTGTAAATTAGCTATCTTTTAGAACACCCCTTTGAGGTTGAACCCATTTTTCTTGAAAAAGCCTCATTACAAGGCGAATGCCTTACAGTTACAAGCCTAAATCCTTCACTTTTATTTTTCCTTTTTCAACTTTTTCTCCAAATCACTTTTCCGGTTATTTTCCATAACGTATCAAGTTTAAACATTTTTAAGAATCGAAATCACTAATTTTAAAATTCTAGTCTCTTTGGAAAAAATCATGTCTTGAAGAAAAAGAAGAAAAAATGGAAT
>CAOJCR010681462.1:0-12418 GCA_948330485.1 Euphorbia neoarborescens | reverse complement strand
GTGCAACTTTATATTCCAAAAATAGTTATAAATCTTTGAATATTGATTAAGTTTGCAACTTAGTAGAAAAATATAATTTTATGGACTTCACTAAGTAAGAGAAGATCAATTTGAGATTTCAATTCAAACATTTTGAAATGGATATATCCAATCACCAAGAATTCAAGTGTAACACCTACTGATTTTTCGATAGGTGTTGCATAAAATTCGGTAGTTATTACATAATAGCTACCGAACAGAATCTGGTAGGCGTCTATTTTGTAGGCGACGATAACCTATCGGGTTGGTAAGTGAACACCTACTTCATTAATCAAGTAGGTGGTTCGGTAGGTGGTATCACCTACCAAAATATCTGGTAGGTGATAACTGATAGGTGATGATTACCTACCGATGTTTTCTACCAAATTATGTGATAGGTGATAATCACCTACTAAATAATCCATAGGTAATGTCATTAATAAAAAAAATTAAACAATATATAATCAATGAATTATTGTAAATAATTTGAATTGAAGAGAGCCCCAATACAAAAGTATAAAACTATCTCATGTTAACTACCACTTACCATTATTCTTCAAACAATGTAATATTGACAGCAACAACTTTACCACAACTTAGTATATACAACTTTTATTGATTACAACCACCAAAAAAATCAGTAGTCTAATATCACATACATAATATCTTGACAATTACATTCATACAGTGTTCAACTTGACATACCAATATAAAACACTTTTAACATATTTATTTAAACATACATAACAAAAATTTCAAATATCAGTAGAATACAAACATAACATAGATAAAAAAAACATTTTCAAATTAAGTAAAGCATAAAAATAAGAGCCCATATTGATGCAACTGGAATCAAAAGTTGAGGAGCTTCATATGAAATAGCTAACTGAGAAGTATAACACAATTGTGAGCTTAAACAAATGAATAACTGCCAAATGTAGCTATTGAATTCTATAGTTACAAAGAGAATGAGGAAACAATAAACTGAAGGAGAAGATAATTTGTACTAGATGTATATATATATATATAAACTGAAGGAAACAATATATAATTTGTACCACCAAAGACAGCATGAACATAAAAATAAAAAATGAAGTATAATTTCTTAGATTTTTTTGTCCGATTGATTTTTTGTAAAATAATTTTTTTATTTCCATATTTTGATGTTTTTTATTTTGAATTTTTGAATCAAAATTAGTTTTTCGGTCACATTTTCAGGCCAATTTTAAAATTTTTTCTATTAATTTTTCGTAAAATAATTTTTTCTGTGTTTATATTCTGGTATTTTTTCATTTGGAATGTTTGCAATAAAGTTAATTTTTAAGGCTTGAATGTTTTTTATTTTGAATTTTTCAACCAAAATTAATTTTTTTGTCTCATTTTCAGTCCAATTTTAGAGTTTTTTCAGTTGATTTTTCGTAAAATAAATTTTTCTGTATCCATTTTCTGACATTTTTTTCGTTTAGAATGTTTGAAACAAAGTTTATTTTTAAGGTTTGAAATGTTTGAATGTTGAAACAAAAAATTTCTTTAATTTTTTTTTTTGAAGAAGATACAGTTAAGAAAGCAGCAAGAGAGGAGGGAATCCTTGCCAGGTTGACACCCCCGCCCCCCCTCACAAACTAACACACCTCAAATAATATTAATAATAAGGATCTCGAGGAGAGGCCAAAATACAGTGACAGTCTAAAAAAGAGAGAATGTGGATGCAAAATTACATCAGAGACTAAAATTCTAGAATGGTAGCAGTTCTAATAAAAAACAATCTGGTTAACACATTTGATGAAAATATATTCTTTACGAGCCTCGGGATTGAAAATTCTTCGGTTTCTTCTCTTCTAAATTTCCCAAGCCACGAATAGCCTAAGAGATGAGAAAAAGGATCACTGATTACCATTGAAGAACAAACTCCTCCATTGAGAGAAGAACTCATAGGCATAGAAGGGGATGACAAAATCAACCTTTAGCCAGGAGAATAAATAAAACCAAAGGGATAAACTATCACGGAAGTGGATAAGGGCTTGCTCCTGAGTTTCCTCAGATTGACAAACCGAACAGACACTAGCAGATGAGTCAATAATGTGATGGGCAGCAAGGAGGGAACGCGAGGGAAGCCTCTTTTGACAAACAAGCTAGAAGAAAAAATGAACCTTTGGGGCAACAAAGGAATTCCAACCAAGTTTAGTGCACTACAAGGGAAAAGGGATAGATGAGTTACTGGCATAGAATTTCTTCTTGAACAAGCTAGCTGAGAAATCGCCACCGTGCCAGAGAAATAGATCCGTCGAAGAAGGAGACAACATAACACCGGACAGCACTGCAGAAAGGGTGGTCTGCTGTTGAAGCTCAGCCATGCAAGTTGACGAAACCAGAAGGGACGACCACTGGTATTGACAATCAACGACACTGCAGCTTTTACCGAAATGTTTGGGTCAACAGCAAGCTCAAAGAGGTTAGGAAAAAGGATCTTCAATGCAACATTACCTACCCAAACATCGGACCAAAAGTTTATCAAACTAACACCACCTGCTTTAGCCGTAATATGATGCAGAAAACAATCCCAAATCTACTTATTTTAAAGAAGCAAGCAATGATGCCACGCTAAATAGGAGAAAGTCTATCAGGCAGATTAAAATTTGAAGTTGCCAATGATACATTCCTAACACAAACCACATCCCAAAGAGAATCACCACTCCTTTTACAAAGCCTCCATATCCATTTCAAAAGTAAAGAGGCATTGAATAAAGTGAGAGAGTGTATATTTAAACCACCACTACTCCAGGGGACACAAATTGAACTCCAGCTAACCTTACACAAACCTCGATCTGTAGCATTTCCTTTCCATAAAAAATTCCTCATATAGCATTCTATCTTGTTAGAAATTACAATTGGCATTCTGAAAAGACTCATAAGATAAATGGGCATCCTGCATATAATAGATTTGATCAAGGTAAGCCTCCTATCGTAAGACAAGCAAGAACCTTACCAATGGCTAGCCATGATTTAACTTTATGGGTAAGAGGACCCCACTCTGCTAAAGTTAACTGTTTATATGTCAAAGGAACACCCAGGTATGTGATTGGTAACTGGGAGACCTTACATTGAAGCAAACTTGTACGCCTTTCAATGAAAGAAGTCGGAACATTCATCCCAATTAAATAGCTTTTCCCAAAATTTATTCTTAAACCAGAGATGATTTCAAAGCATTTCAAAATTCTGCAAAAAGAAATAACCTCGGATTCAACAGCAGGGAGAAAGCATAAAGTATCATCAGTAAATTTTAGTAGTGATACATTAGGCCTATCTTGAAAAGGTTTGAACCTAGAAAGAATGCCAATAGAAATAGCTTTGTCTACCAATTTTGTCAAACCTTCAGCAACTAATGCAAACAAAAATGGGAAGATAGGATCACCTTGTTTAACTCCCCGATGCATATAAATAGGTTTAGTTGGTACCCCGTTAAATAGAATCGATGTCGAAGAGTTACTCTTACAGCCCCACATCCATTTATTCCAAGTGGAAGAGAAACCCATTGACACCGAAATATGATAGAGACAATCCTAAGACACACTGTCAAAAGCCTTTTTGAGTCCAGTTTGAGCAAAAACCCTGCTCGTTTAGTTAAATGCATATTATAAACAATCTTTGATGTAAAGAAAGAACATTCATGGATGTTACGGTTGTGAAGAAAACCAAATTGGTAGTCAGATACTATGTTAGGGAAAATCAAATTCAATCTATGTGCCAAAACCTTGGAGAGAATTTTGTAAATCCTATGAATAAGGGAGATTGGTCTATAATTACCTATGTCATTATGGCCTTTAACTTTAGGAACCAAAACGGTGAAGGATGTTTTGAACTCTGGAGGTAAGTGACCCGTCGTATAAAAAGCCTGGAATAGGTTATGAACATCAGATCTCAAAAATGGCCAAGCTCTCCTGTAAAAATAGGAATTAAAACCATTAGGTCTCGGAGCCTTGTTCTCGCCACAAGAAAGAAGAGCCCCCTACACCTCATCATCAGTAAAGGCTCAAATAATCGCAAATTTTCCTCCCCTGATACCTGTGATAAGTGAAGACATTGCAAGTCATAAGGAACAGATCTTGATGCTAAAAGTAGTTTTTTGTAGAAAGCCACGAAAAGTTCCTGTATCTGTGGCAAGTTTTAAAGCATCAACTCCCCCTCCTCAAGAACCAAAATTTTGTTATTTCTAAAATGGGCAGAGGCAGTATGATGGAAAAAACTAGTGTTATTGTCTCCAAGCATGGTCCATTTAACTCTAGACTGCTGATGTCGAATACACTCAAGTTGTTTGCGCTTAATTTTAAGACTTTCACATACAGAAGCAACTTTAGAGATATGAGAAACAGATAATGGCAAGATTCATGGTCTGAAGTCAAAGACAACAATCTCTGCTGCAGAGTTTCTATGTCAGAATTCGAACACTTAAAGACCTTCCTATGCCATATCTTGATTTTATCCCAAAGCAATTTCAACTTTTTAGAGAAGCTGATACCATGATTTTCAGAACAGATATTAGACCAAATGTCCTAGACGAAGCTTGGAAATTTGGTATCATCCCATCAGCAATTTAGAGCACAAAAAGGATGGCCCGAACAATTCACATCAGGAGAAGACTGATATAAGATCGGGAAGTGTTCAGACAAACTAGTATCCACTGTCCTGATATTCTGAGAATGTCATAGGGAGATAATACCAGAAGAAACTAGGACTCGATCAATCTAGGAAAAGGATCTAATATTGTTCCATGTATAGCTTCAGCTATTAAGAGGCAAATCATGCAACTCTTGCATATTCACAAAATTCTGAAAAAATAAAATAGCCTGCATGTTGGAATGCCCTGACCATTCACTCTCATGTAGAACTTCGTTGAAATCCCCACATATAATAACATTCTCCAAACCAACTACCTGGATCGAAATTACATCGCAAAACAGCACTCACTTGGCCCACTCATTTGGAGCATGAACACATAAAATATTCACTTCAAAATCAGCATGTACACATTTGATAAGAACCCATTTCTCAACACTAGCTAACACTGAACATGTAAGCAAACAAGTGTTCCAAGTCACAATAATACCACCAAATAATCCATTCGAAGCAATACAGTGAAACCAGAAGTTATAGTAACCCCAACAAGCATGCAGATTAAATAAATTTGATTCTGAACATTTAGTTTCAAGGAGAGCGAAAAAGGATAACTCATGCTTTAAGACCAAGGAATGAATAAAATTCAACTTAGTGGCATTATAAACACCACCCCGACAGTTCCAACAAAAGAAACTAAAATCCATAAAAAAGGAATGATTAAACCTAGAGAAGAACTCGAATTGATGTCGACATGAGCTCTTGGATTGCCCTCAATACCTTCTCTTTGTGCTGGTCTTTGAAGAGACCAGTTTACTTTCCAATTAGCCATGTAGCCTCCACTTTATTTACGGGTTCAGTAGAAACCTGAGAGCATATCATCAAATTTCTATTAGCAAAATCTAAGTAGTGGCCACATGAAGAACCCACACTAACTGAAGCACCCAACCCATTAACCAATACTACTTTCCCTTTCTTTTTCGAGGTTCTTTTTTTTTGCTTGAATGTCCAGGGTGGGAGCTGCAGTCTCTGGAACAACAACTGGGCTAGGAGAGAGTGAGGTTATTGGAATTAAAATGTCATGATCGGAAGAGATTGGGGCTGCTGGGTCCTTGAAGGACCTGTCATTATTATTCGGTACACTAGAAGGGCTACTGGTTTCAGACTTATCATGCTGAGAAGTGTTAAAAATAGGTCGGAGCTTCATGGACAATTGGAGGTCCAAATTGTCGATGGTGACAGAGAATTTATAGTCTCTAATATCCATAGGAATAGACACCAAACAAGAAATCACATCCGTACGAAGGGGGTACTCAAAATCAAAGTCAATATTAACCATAGTTTGAAATCTCGAAGCCAAAAAGGCCACAAATGAATGCCATAGAAATCTAACCATGTTAAGTGCTCATCCGGAATAAAATCAGGGTTAATTTGATGGACAGATACAAG
This sequence comes from Euphorbia neoarborescens, assembly GCA_948330485.1. Taxonomy (NCBI): domain Eukaryota; kingdom Viridiplantae; phylum Streptophyta; class Magnoliopsida; order Malpighiales; family Euphorbiaceae; genus Euphorbia; species Euphorbia neoarborescens. Next base: position 6,340 of record CAOJCR010681462.1, on the reverse strand, counting down.
AACATCCGAGAGGGACTGCCAATCCTCATCTAAAAAACCTTTCAGTGCATCCATAGAATGAAAACATAACACGACACAAGGTCCACTAGCTGGGGTGATAAATTTCACTGAAAATCCTCTACATGCTTGTAGTGAATCCAATCTAGGGATAGCCAACAAATATTGAACACGTACCATACAGGCTGAGGCAAACCATGCATGCGAAGGGATCGATTCATCAAATTGAAACACATCTTTTTGTTTGGATTCTACACTAGCAGACGAGGCAATAACCACATAGGATCTGTGATCACGTGGGGAAGGCTTGAAATTGTTGGATTTTGTCGGTGGGATAATGGCCTCATTAGGAGCTTTATGAAGGCAAGGTTAATGTTTATCAAATAGGTGATATTTAGCATGGAACACTCGAATCTTGAATAAACCAATCTAAATAATGTTTAGTCGAGAAAGAACGAAGGACGAGTCCTAATTCGAACGCAAAAAACCAAAGCATAGGTGTCGAACATTCCGCTTCCTTGCAACAGAAACAAAGCTTGAGATTGCATATTTTTTGAAGCATTTACGCAGATAAAAAACAGTCCACCCTTATGGAAAACCTTCATAGTAGATCGGTTCGACATTGTCTGTCAGACGTTGGTGACTGGAGGAGGACGGCTGGGTGGGGTAAGCAGCTGGATAGAGGGCAATCGGAGGCAAAAGGCCATAACCATCGGAAGTTTGGAGATGGAAGGCTGCTGTGGAGGATGAGAATTTTATTATAAGTGTTAGGTATAATAAATTTTTAATTATTTACAATAAAATCAAATTCAAATTTGAAAACTAAATAAATTTTTCTATTAAAAAACTAATTATAAGAATTTATTTAAAAAGTACCAATTTTTTTACAACAGTATCCATAAATATTTTTATTATTAAATATGAAAGAACGGTGTTTCCTATGATAACGTAGTTCAATTTTTTCAAATAGGGCGACATAAAATATAAAAAGTTGCTAAATTTTGGAAAAATTCTGACAATAAATTAGAATTGTCAAAATCATAATAAAAGATGATATAAGTAGAAAGGGGATGCAAAATATAAAATTTTTAGTAATGCATTATTTTCAACGGTAAAATTTATGTGGTAATGAGAAAATAATTGATGGAAATAGAAAGTGACGATAAATAAAAAATATTAGGACGCTTTTATAAGGATGCAAATGGATACCGTCTTTAAATTAACAAAATGACGATACTTTTTGCAAGAGTGTAGCTACATTTATAAATTACCAACATAAGTATATAAATATCATCTAATTATAATATACACCGACACAAGGTACTTATATTATTTTATATATCGACATATTTCATTAGCGTCGTAAAAAAATGTTGCAATTTATAAAATACTAATAAAAGTATATCATTGTCGTCTAATTATAATACACCGACCAAAAAATTAAAGCATACTTAAATTATTTTATATATCGACATATTTCATTAACGTCGGAAAAAATGTCACAATAGACTTTTTTGTTGTAGTGATTGTTTGAAGTTACTAAAAAATCTTAAATAGTTTATTTAATTTAAATAAAAACAAAATTATTTAAAAGAGGTATATGAGAAAGAACAAAGTTAACATTTACAAACAAATCCGTTTCTGATGAAATAAATTTAGGGATATTTTATTTAGAACTACTTTCAACCGAAACATTGTTTACCTAAAAATTTTAGAGCAAAATTCTAAAAGGTAACATGCACTAGTAAGAAAAAAGGTCTTTGAAATCGGTTGTTTTTGGCTTTCAATAACGGTTTCTAACCAACGCCAAAAGCATCTATGCCAAAGACAAGGCGTCATTTTGAACCAACGCCTTTAGTTCACTTTTGGCATCGGTTATTGACCAAAACCGACGCCAAAAGTTAGGTTATAGTTTATTTGTAGTTCACTTTTGGCATCGGTGTTTGAGTTCAACGGACGCTAAAAGTACTCTTTAATTTGAAATAAAGTTATTTTTGGAGTCGGGTTTTTGAATAAAACCGACGCCAAAAGTGAGTTTTAATTAAAAATGAAGTTATTTTTGGCGTCGGTTCTTTTTTATCAAAACCGATGCCTATTCTTATTTTTTTTATTTGATATATATATTTTTACATTTAAACCTGAATTAACATTGACATTTAATGAAATTATAGAGATCAAACTAACTCCACATTTAAATTGAATGTGGATTTACATGAATGTAATTAAATAAGTTGAATCAGAATAAAAAAGATATATTTTACTGATGAAAAAAATAAATACATTGATCAAAATATAGTACATTATTTATTCCATACGCCAAAACATAGTATAGTATTTCTCAATGGGGGTACTTGCATTTTGAACAAGGTTTGAAACTACATCACTTTCCTTTGCATTATTTAGATGGCCAAATAACATTCCAACTATAATGTTTTCATGAGAAGACTGGGCCTTTCCTTTATGATTAATCAGATCTCTGTGAAGACCATTTAAATTACCACCTGCTAATGACCAAGAAAAGAATAGACATTAAGAAAGCAACAATAGCACTTCACTATAGCCAAATATTGACATAACATTTACGAAGCATGCATATTTTGTATAAGAGAATATATATATTTATTTATCAGTCTACCAATCTCTCTTTAGACAAGAACACACCTACAAATAATGAGTTACACTTAATAAATTACTATTAGTTATGTGCTAAGATTTATTTGTGAGGCATTGTTATATAACAAGTGATATTTACATGTCGGATAACTGATGCAGGAATATGAGAGAAGAAGCAATAAAAGTAGTTTTTACCTTGGAGCTTTTAGTGGATTCTGAACTTTATGGATAGACCATATCAGTTGAATAAGGTAGAGAACCAGAATGTGTTACCCCTCCTCAACAGCCTTTGCATCTTAGAAGCAGGAACCTAATGCATAGAGTATTGAACAATTAAAATAAGGAAGACTATAGTAAACTAGATTAACAAATTATACAACATCAATAGGAAATGCTTCTTACTAGTGACGCAATATCAAAATGATTAACGACTACATATGTTAAGTAACCATTCACAGAATAACACTTTAGTGTGTAACCACACAACACAACACTTATTGATTGTCACCATCAAGTTCATTTAAGGAAGCTCTACCATATATATAGGCACTAATTGTTTACTCTTATAATTGGCATAGATCAAATTATGCATTTGGCAACTACTAGATTCCATCAGAGAATCATTTATCCTAAACTACCATCAGCAGCAAATAGTTGAACAAACTATTCATCAGTTGAACAAAATAACTAAATTCTATCAGAGAATCAAATTATCATCAGCAATAACTAGATTCTATCAGAGAATCATTTATTCTAAACTACCATCAATAGTAAATAGTTGAACAAACTTTTCATAAGTTGAACAAAATAACTAAATTCTATTAGAGAATCAAACTATCATCAGCAACAACTAGATTCTATCAGAGAATCGTTTATCCTAAACTACCATCAGCAGTAAATAGTTAAACAAACTATTCATTGGTTGAACAAAATAACTAAATTCTATCAGAGAATCAAACTATCATCAATAATAACTAGATTCTATCAAAGAATCATTTATCCTAAACTACCATCAGCAGAAAACAATTGAGGAACTTATTCATCAGTTGAACAAAATAACTAGATTCTATCAGAGAATCAAACTATCATCAGCAACACCTAGATTCTATTAGAGAATCATCTATCTTCAAATGCCATAAGCAAGAATTTTATCATACCATCAGTAGCAAACAGTTGAACATATTATTCATCAGCATCCAGTCTTTTGCTTGCAAATCCCAAATCCATCATGAGAATAATGAAAATTATACATGAGATTTAATAAAGATTAGTAAGCAATCATGATGTTTTAAGATAAATTATGTAATTATATACGAAAATTAAACCTAATTAGTGAGTTGTATATATAATTATAGTACCTTTTTAATTTGTTGACATCAAATAGCCCAATAACAACTATATTCTCCTTCACGAGTGAGATGCATACATAATTATTCTGCATTTCATTAATGACTAAGAATATTGAAATCGAAGGAATGTATTTTATATTTTTTCTTACCTTGTATACATTCAGAGAGCTACTTGGATAACATGCTTCGCAAAAATATTAATCACCTCAGTTATTTCATCTTTAGTATATAATATGGCTCTTTTATGATCCTTATAAAAATGAAAAGTAAAGTTTAAAAAATTGATTTGTTAAATGAAACAACATTTACTAAGGTGATATACACTCACATGAATGATATTTTCACTCAGCCTATGATACATGTTTATGTCATAGATATACTGCGTTACATAATAGCCACATTCAACACTAGCAGGTTACCTTACAAACTACGAGTTTAAGAATATAGATCAAATCACATTCTAAATAAATTACACAAAGTTTAACAATTAGTAATGTAACCTATACATACCGTTGCTATTATGAACTGAAAATCTTATTGAGAAATGCACGTACATTGTGTATGTATAGTTCCCTTTAAGGTACTACGTAAATATTCAACATACAGAACATTAGTGCGCGTACGTGTGTGTGTCTATATATATATATATATATATATATACCGACCAAGATACGACTTCGATATAAACCTATGATTCTGAACACCTAGTGGATTAAAGACATAAACTTCATGTCTTTCTGTAGAAATGACTAAAAGAATCCAATGAACCCAACATTTAAATAATGAATTAGCATATAAGATTTATATACAGATTAAAATAAATATTACTAAATGTAAAAGCCATAAAGAATCAAGTTGTTAGTACCTTTCATTATATAGACATAATATGAACCGCTTTGTTAGATGATTTGGAAGCACTTTGATCAATGTCTCAAAGCTATTATCTTTATTTTGAGGCTTCCAACAACTCTAAGATACCAAGCTCGGATTTACCATCCCAATTGATTGAAATTCTTGTGTATGCTTCTTTTTTAGAGCACTATATACCATAAAAGACTATTATAAGTAAACAACATTAAACAAATTTGCATCATAAACAAAATAAATTTAACTTACAGCATGAAGACTTCTAGGACCACTGTATCGAGGCATTGAAAGGTAAGCAATTCTTCAAGAGCTTGCAGAGTAATAATCACAGCCCCGAGATCATTTGATTGGAGAATGAGATCTCGATCACCTTCTAGAACACTGATTATGTCATTCTGAAGAAAAGAGTTTATCATATTCTCCAGTACGGTACTACTCCTAATAAACTTGAATTGAAATGGTGCATTTAGATTTTTGGGATATGGATTTTTGGGAATTGGATTTTGGGGATTTGGATTTTCAGGAGTTGTAATTTCTAGATTTGGATTTTCGAGAGTTTGATGTATAGGGTAGATAGCGGACTCCGTTGTTGAACAAACAGAGGGTCTGGAAGTCTGCACATTTAAGTGATAGTGTCAAAACGATATATTATACCACTATAATAAACGTGGCACAAACATCGACTATAAAAATTAAATACTAACCGCTTTCTAATGAGAAGGAGTAGGGACTTTGGCCATTGTACAAAGGAACAGAAAACATCAATAATGGTTTCAAATTCTTCGGTCGATACTGGAAGATGATTATTTTTGTGCTCCAGTACAAGGCTATCGATAGATACACATACATGATCGGGAGGAACGATTATATTGTTCAACACAGTACTGTCAAAGTCAATAAGACCATGTGCAACAATAACTTTTAGTCCATCGATCATCAAACAGAGTCTGCATTTATGTTTTCCCTATTTACATGACAGAGTCTTTTGTTAATAGGAATACAATAGATATAAAACATAAAAAGAGAAAATGAATACAGAAATAGCTAGAATCTATCAAGTAACACACGTATAAATGATTATATAATTGAAGATACCTCTAAGCCGATAAGACTATCATTGCCCCCCGATTGGCTACCAGTTTCAGTTTTTTTTTCAAGCCATGTCCTAATTGAACGCCTCCTTGAAACATTCTAGATGGAATACTTATATTAGCCTGTGATAAAATATTCAGAACTTGTTACTTAATCAGAAATATGAACACAGAAATCAAGTATTTTAGTTTGAATATTTATACCAACCTCTGATAATATATTCATAACTTTTTCCCCAACCATGACTTTAATTTCTTCCTTGTTCGGTTGCAATTTGACTCTACGAGAGGTTGTACCGAATCCACGCTTAATTCTTGTATGAGTACCAAGTGCTAATGCATGACCTAGATTATACATCCTATCTAATGCACGATGCAGCATGTCATCAGATTTAGTGGGTGTAAATTCAACTTTTTCTACCC
>CAOJCR010679302.1:0-11775 GCA_948330485.1 Euphorbia neoarborescens | reverse complement strand
TGGGTACGCTGACCATCTTAGATATATTTGATACCCCTAGATGAATAAGGGTTTGAGGAACATGGTTTACATAATCATGGATTGATTGTTTCATGGAACAAGTTGGTGACCTCCTACGTCATGCCTAGTGTTGAACATGTAATGAGGAAGGACCTAATACATGCCATAAAGAAGGAAAATGAAATAGCGCATAGCTAAGTATGATACGGCATGATGTAGGGTGTGACACTACATTGTAAGATATGACATGAAATTATGTTATGGTTTATAATAAGGCAGTTCATAATGCTTGACATGGCATCATATGGTATGAATGATATGGTATCATGCATTGAAGATGAATGTCATAGAATCATGTGATATGAATGACATGGCATCATGTGATGAAGATGAATGACATAACATCATGTGATATGAATGACATGGCACCATGTATGATGTATGGCATGGAAATATATGATAGGAATGATACGGTACCATATTTTGAATATGAATGACATGGCATCGTGTTGATGAGGTATAGCATGACATTGTACTTAACGTGGTATAAAATTTCTTAATGATGCATGACATGTCATCATGTGACATGAATTTTATGCCATCGCATATGATGTATGACATAGCATCATGTTGATGAGAATGACGTTGCATCATGGAATTATGTATCAGGTATGACATGGAATTATATGATGGGAATGACATGGCGTCATGTGTCATAGATGAATGACATGGCATCATGTGTTAAAGATGAATGACATGGCATCATGCAATATGAATAACATGGCATCATGTATGACATATGACATGACATTATGTGATATGAATGACATGGCACCATGTATTGAAGATGAGTGACATAGCATCATATGATAGGAATGTCATGGCATCGCATATGATGCAAGACATAGCATTATGTTGTTGATGTATGGCATGGTATTATGCATGATGTGACATAAGATATATTGATGATGCATGGCATCACATCATGCTTGAGATGACATCGTATTGTGATATATGATTGACAGACCGTAATGTAAAGACGGATCCTATAATGTAGCACATGTTCCCAGTTGGATTAGTGGTGAGAGTTAGACGTGTAATATGTACTAATTATTTGGTTTATAATCAAATAAAATATCCCCAAACAAACAGGGTCCAAAAAGGAAAAAGAAAATAAAACTGGGGTTTTAAAACTGTGATGTCTCCAACCGGCTCGAGGTCGATGTAGCTGGCTCAAGGGTGAGCCGGCTGTTCTACCTGACTATACCTCTGCTACCGTTTCTGGCTCATCGAGCAAGTTGTATATCATCTCGAGCCAACCTTCTATGAAGACCTCTCCTTACTCGTGTGTTGGGCTCGACAAGCCCAACATCCTCAGCTTGAGCCAAGTGCTTTTCTCTTCCTTCTTTGCTTCCCTCCTTCTCTCGGTTATAACTTCTTCATCCGATCTCTGATTCTTGTGATCTTAGATCCATTGGAAAGCTTGAAACATGAACTTTGACTTTTCTTTAATGTTCATTCTCGAATTCAGCCTCGAGATTCTTCAAATTTAACTTCCAAGCATCTGAACAATTCTCGCTCGTTTATCAGATCTCGGTCCAATTCTCTATATGGTCCACTCGAGTCTCGAACCCTGCATATGCTAGCTCAACAAATGGGTCTACATATACAAGTCCTTGGTATTAACGACCACAGACTAAAGAAAAATAATAATAAATTTAAAATAAAGATAAAATGACAAAATAAAAATAAAATTACAAAACTATGCACAAAACTAAATTAAACTAGAAATCGAAAAATGCATGAAATGCACCACAAAAATACTATATACAAGCGGAATTTCACATAATCGGATTATCAACAACACCTAGAATATAAGGTCTAAGTTGACCTTATCGACTACCACACACTTAGAGCTTTTCTTATTCTTAAGCAAATGACTCAAACCTGAAATGGAAACACCAGCTTTTGCCAGCAAACTCCACTAGAATTGAACCATACTAGCTCATCAATTCAAAGCATGCAAGAGTAATCTAGAGAACAGAATAGCCACATACAGACAAAAAACATAGTTACTCATATTGTAGAAGCCTAAACTAGTCAAACGAAGAGGAACGACTAGAGCTTACACAACTAATGATTTGAGCCTCACAGAATTTCACTCAAATCGCTCAATATGTCAAGGTGGAATTAATAAACACACACAATCTATGCAAAGCAAACAGTACATATAGAACAGATGGAAATCCTATTGTGGTCATTGGTCAAGGGGAAAAATCAGAGAACCTATAGGGGTTGTAATGTCAATGGCTTTAGGTAGGGTGTGTCAAAAGTCATTTAGGTCTATAACTCCTTTATTTAAATTGAAAACATCAACTGGCTATTCACGGGCTGACAGAATAATATAGGACTTACATCACTTTTCAATTGATTAAGAAAGAAACTATTTTTTAAAGGAAAGTGATGAAAAGAGGAACAGAGAAGAAAAAATCACTGATATATACAATTATGGACATAAGTGACCAGGATATGAGAAATGGAGATGTTCGGACCGAAAGAGTTCACAAAGATAAAATGTTTGTGAATTGACTATTTGGAACCCACCCCACACTACATCAGATTAGTTGCTTTGTTTACTTTTTTCAGATAAGTGACCAAGTCCTGTTAATAATGATAGCGAATTCCCAAAATTGCAAAATTTGAGTTCAAAACCAGTTGTCAATTCAAAATAAAGGAGAGGATAGGTTGAAAGGGAAAGTTAGAGTGAAGAGTATTGGCTTGTACCTTTAAGGCTTACGCCTTGTAATATTGCTTCGGAGAAAAATTTGCTCAAGCTCAAAGGGATGTTCTATAGGCTAATTAGTTATCGTGGGTCAAAAAAGTTTAAGGGAAGAAAGGTGTTGTGTGTGCATGTATGGTTAATCCGAAGGGTCTCCACATATTAAGCCCATGATTCTAAGTGTAAAACCATACCGAGTTCTATGTTCTAGTGTACAACCATAATTATCCCTCATAAAAAAATTAGAACCGATGTGAAGTGGTTCTTTATCTCGAAGTGCTTGCTTTTATAACTAAAGAAGGTTAAAAATGTGCTTGGTTGTCTTACTGTTCCAATATTCCTTGCCACTATCTTGGTTTAGAAAATGAAATATGAGCAGAAGTTCGAACCACTATATGCAGACTATCCTACTATTTTCATTCACCAAACATTACTCAAAATGACTAGGCAAGAATAAACCAATTAATTCCTTGTACCCATATTCGAGAATTCAAAATAACATACTTTAAAAGACAAGGCACATAAACTCAGATCCGAGGGTAGTTAGGTAATTACTGATGTCTAACAATAGCATCATTCAACCAGCAACATGGCATCTTACAAAACATAGGCATGCAATACATACAATGGCAAAGGAATTCAATTCAACCCCGTTTAGCAGCAAAATTGAATTCAGCCCCACACTATACACAAAAATTAAAATTAAACACATGTATAAATAGAAAACAAATAGAAAATAAATCTAAACTAAAATGAAAATAAGCGTAAAGCATAAGCCACCCCACACTTAGAATGCACTTAGTCCTTGAATTGCACTGAGAATAGAATAACAAAATAAGTGTAGAGGGAATGAACAAGAAAGGGTACTCACAGATCATCCCCCGGGGGGTGGCATTGATGGGGATGCTAAAGGTGGTGGACTAGATAGTGGGTACTCCCAACCGTGCACATCTCTTTATCGAGAGGCGAAAGCCTCAAAATTTTGAAGTTGGATCCCCATGTGGCGGATTTAGCTCTCTTGCAAATTTATTTGTAAGGCCTATAAATCAAGCCTAGTTTCTACTCAAGTCATACACTAAGCTTGATGTCGAAAATTGGCCTCATATTGCTCAAATCTAGAGTCCATTGAGACCTCCAACGAGCCTGATAAGCAGAGTGGTCCACCATCGAGGACATCTACTGTGTCTGGCTTAATTAAATGTCCTCTATCCTTTTAATAAGGACATCCATCCTATCAGGCGATGCTAGCCTCTCAGTTGGAGGTACATCACACTCAAGCTCAGTGTGTGCTTCTGGGATGTCCTTATCATCAGATCTATCAGAGGGTTCTATAGGCCTTTTTCCCCTATTCCCACCATGTGTGGTAGGAGTAGGACAACATTCCATGCCCCTTATATCTACCCGATATGGTGCCAACCCAGTCAAGTGATCCCAACCATTGCTACCATGAGGGAATTGGCAAATTTAGTGGCCATATATCCTAAAGACAATCCGGTCTGGAGGTACCTATATATGTTCTGGAATTGTTGAATTAGAAATTTACCTAAGTGCACAGTGTTACCATTTCTAGCATGATGTAAGATAATAAGTTATTGTGTACTAACCCTATTAGACTCAGGTTTCCCAGATAAGTTCTAATAGATAAATTTATGTAATAGCCGAAGGGCTCTATTTTTTATAGCATTCATCTTTCCCTTTCAGTTATCATATAAGTCCTCTCCAGTAAGTTCATGCCAAAACACGTCCTTAGTCATTCCCTCAGCCCATTTTGCATCATCAGTCCCATCAGTTCTTAAAGTAGCCCTAATCCTAGCAGCATCCATGGTATACTTGGTTCCAAATAGCCTAAACATAATTTGTGGTTTGGTTAGCCTCGATCGTGACACTTGATCAAAATGTAAGAAGGTGTAAAATTTCCTAATGGGATTTGATCTATGTTTATTACTAATTTGAGCTCCATACCATCTCATTCTGGGGGAATTATCGGTTTTGGATCACTTAGGTTAGATTTAGTTGGGGTTTAGCATAGTTTAGTTTAATAATCTAATGCTATTCTCCACTCAAACAATTAGGAAACCGAGTAGTTTTGTGATTGCGGTATTAATCCCATGGATTGATACCTGGTCTCACTAGAATTATTACATAATAACGACGGGGTACACTGCCCCTGAAAGAGTCACTTTTAAGTGTTACACTTGAGCACCGTCAAGTTTTTGGCATCATTACTAGGGATTTATTTCTCGCAACATCAGACCAAAGGTCGAATAGTTAGATTCAGTATTGTTTATTTTTGAATATTTTTGATTTTGCACATATTTTTGTTTTTGTTTTTTTTATTATTTTCTATATGCATCCTCATGTAGTTAATTCTATAATATGGAAAACTAATTATCCTACATGAGGTGAGTTCCAGGTTGTGGATTTGGGACGCCGAGATGCATCCTTGAAAAATAGGAATGAAACGGTAAGATACATAGGAGGTAATCACAGGTATTATGCTCAAAACTCCTATATTTCTGCTTATTATGATAATGATTACGAGAGGAGAATTCAGCACCCCATATTTTCTTATAGAAGTCGTCAATATGGGCTTAATTCTTCCTTTGATTTCACTTATGAGCACTATAACTAGGGGTTAGGTGAGGCCCCAGGTTAGGTGAGGCCCCAGTGTATCAATACAGCCAACCTCTATAGCAGTCGCCTCCTCAGTAGCAAGATGATATTGTAATATATTTGTTAAAAGAAATTTCATGAAAACTTATTGATTAATCAGCTAGATTAGCTGATCACGAAGCCTAATGTAGAGAGTTGGGAGAATATGTTGCTCAGCTACGCAGGGAACAACGGGAGGAGATTACGTCTTCTAATGCTATAATCCAGCCTTCTTCTCCAGTTAAGGTAAGTAATGAGTCGGGAGGGGTAAGCAACCCCAACTCAGATTTTATCTCTCTTCCTAGTGTGGAAATTGAGAAAGGAGTTTTTGTCCCGATTAAGACATATATACCTAAACTCCCTTTTCTTTTAAGGGAGCCAAAGAAGAGGCCAAAAAAGAAATTTGCTAAATTTATATAAAGTAGCTTTCTTGACTCTTATTGTTCTCTTATTGTTAATGGGTTGAGTTGTTTTGTTATTGAATTCCAACCAAGCCTAGCTATCCCCAAAGCTAAGTTTCCGTACTTATTCTTTAGTTATTTGATTTGAAATTATGGGATATTGATATGCGTAATTAGCCTGTTTATGCTTACTCTGTCATTTTAAATATTGTTTTATACATGAAGAATGATAGGATGGTTTACATGTAGTGGTTCAAACTTCTGCTTATATTTTCAATATTTGAACCGTGATTATGGCTAGGAACATAGGATGAGCAACACAACCAAACACACTTTTATACTCTTTTTATGCTGCAATTGAGGTTTTTGAGCCTAAGGACCATTTCACATAGGTTCTCTTTGTTGTGAGGGTAAATCAAGCATTATACACTAGACCATAGAACTCGGTGTATGTTTTGCACTTGGCATCATGAGCTTAGTATATGGAGACCCTTAGGATTAACCCCTTTAACTTAAATAGCCTAACCCTGTACATCTAATTTACCCGTAGAACACCCCTTTGAGCTTGAAACCGTTTTTCTTCAGTAAGCCTCATTATAAGGTAAATGCCTTACAGTTACAAGCCCAAATCCTTCACTTTGATTTTCCCTTTTTCACCCTTTTTCTTTTGGGTTTTTTTTCATAAAAGTTTTAAGTTCAATTATTTGAAGAATCGAAACCACTAATTTTGAAATTCTAGTCTCTTTGGAAAAACTCATGTCTTGAAAAAAAAGAAAAGAAAAAAAAAAGATATATATAAGAGAAATTTCATTTCGAGCTATAAATTTCCAAAGTCTTGTTTTTATGATTCATCACTCGGGTTTCCTATATTTTGTTGTTTCATCAATTCAAATTTTGCAAAGTAAAAAGGATTGGCCAATAGCATTCTTGGTGCCTTTCTAATTTGGTTTGTTTCGGTGTGATTCAATGGGAAGGGGGATCTCAATTGTTGAATGTATCTGAAATTTTACGATTGTCTTATGGTTATGTGAACTTCATTGTCAAAGTGTTAGCATCGCTTCAAGTTTTTTTTCCCCAACTATTCGCTCTTGGGTTGTTAAATAGAATAAAATGGAGTGTGTTTCAGTTTGGCTAATTTGTTTCAATCTCTTTTATATATATATATATATATGAAAAAAAAGAAAAAAAAAAAGAGAAAAAGCATCTCTTAGGGACTAGTATTTTTTTGTTTCAATTTTGAACTTGATATTTTTTAGTTTTTGTAACCCGTTGTATATTTTTGTGATTTGGAGTTTAACACTAAATTAACCTTTTTCTATACCTAACCTTAACCTCTAACTTTACAACCCCACAGGTTCTCTAATTTTGCTCCTTGACCAATAACTCCACCAGATTGCCATTAGTTCTCTATTTGATGTGTATTTTGCATGGTTAAGTGTGTATTATGTCTACCTTGAGCCTTTGAGCGAATTGAGTGACATCCATGAGGTGAAATAATTGGTTGTATAAGCTCTAATCGTTCCTCTTCGTTTGATCGGTTTGAACTTGTGGAATATGTGTATCTATGTTTGATGTCTGTATGTATCCATTTTGTTGTTTGGACTGATATTGCATGCTTGGAATTGATAGGATGACATGGTTAAATTCTAGTTGGATTTTCGGGCGAAGGCTTGTATCATTATTCTGTGTTTTGAGTTATTTGATTGAGGACAAGCAAAGCTTTAAGTGTGGGGTAGTTGATAAGGTGATATTTGATCTTATATTGTAGGCATTATTCATCGTTTAATAGCGGGCAATTGGACTTATTGTGTGCATTTTGATATTCATTTCATGCATTTTTCAGTTTGCTTTGCATTTAGGTTTTTATGCATATTTTGGTTATTTTCTAGCTTATTTGTATGCTTTCGTTTTTCTTTGGTCTGAGGTCATTAAGACCAAGGACTTGCATATCTTGACGTGTTTGTTGAGCTGGAGTATGTAGGGATCGAGACCCGGAATGGGCATGAGTCGAGGTACATGAATGAAGTCCAATTAATATTTAAATGTTCATACATCAACTTTGGAGCAAAATTCAAGACTGTTATAAGCCGAATTTGAAGATTCTTATTGGCGACAAAATTGAAGATAGTTCTCTTAGCTTTCCAATGGATCTTGAATTACTAGATTTGGGCATCGTATGAAGAAGTTATGGCCGAATCAATCAAACATGTGCAGTCGGTCGCCAAAGGGAGTAGAAGCCTTACACGAGTTTGCTATAAACATACGAGTTCGTGTGTTTATAGGTGACTCGTGTAATGGGCAGAAGACTCAGACAAGGGCCACACGACTTCATAAGACTTACACGAGTTCGTGTGTTTTATAGTAACTCGTGTAACTTTGCAGGATTTGGCTAAAAATTGATTATTTTTAGGTTTTTGTTTCTGGTTTAGGCCGGGATATAAATAGAACAATTTGTTTAGGTTTTCCTTTATCCAGTAATCGTATAATTCTCTCTTCTCTCTCAAGAACTAGAGTTTAGCTAGTATTGAATTTCCTCTACAACTTGCCTCGGATTTTGGGAGAATCTTCTCCAACAATCTGTATCCAGCAGCCGGAGTCCAGTTAGCAGTATTGCAAGGGTAGTTCTAAACTCTTTCTTTTCCTGTTAACTAGTTATGAACCGCAACTGAGGTATTGATTTATGTTTCATTATTATTCTTCTTATCTCTCTTCAATAATATTTTCGATTGATTCATAGATGCGTATGGCTTTTGTGATTGATTTCGTTTTACGTACTTCATTAGGTTTAATCTGATAGGTTTCATATAAGTCTTGTCTTATCAGGATTGACAACCCAGAAATCGTAGAGAATTGACAAACCCATGAAGTTATGGACCCTTAGTTTCTGAACCCGAAACTAGTCCTACCGCTTAAAAATGGAGAAATAGGCTAGGCGCCAATAAACCTAGTTTACGTTTTTGATATCCTTTTTCATGCATAACATTCGTGATTTGATCTGTGTATATTACTGATTTGAGCTCCATCCTATCTCATTCCAAGGGAATTGTCGGTTCTGGATCACGTTGGTTAGATTTAGTTGGGGTTTAGCATTGTTTAGTTTAATAATCCAATTCTATTATTCACTCAAAAAATTATGAAACCGAGTAGTTTTGTGAGTGTGGTATAAATCGCGTGGATTGATACCTGGTCTTACCATAATTATTACTTGACAATGACGGGGTACACTGCCCCTGAAAGAGTCACTTTTAAGTGTTACACTTGAGCGCTGTTGGGCCAAAAGCCTAATGTCTCGTTTTTAAGGATTTGGGGCTTTTTGCATATGTCAAGAAATCTGCTAGTGATAAATTAGAGTCCAAATCGGTCAAAGTCCCAGTTGTGGGTTACCCTAAGGAAACTAAGGGTTACTACTTCTATAACCTGGTAGAAAATAGAGTATTCATAGCTAAAATGGGTCATTTCTTAGAAGAGGAGTTCCGTTTTAAGAAAGAAAGTGGGAGTAAAATTGAACTTGATAAAGTTTAAGATCCACAACCTCAAGAAGAGGACTCGGCTACTGAGGCAGCTCCACTAGAGTTAGAGGAAGCAGGCCCAGTAACTCAAGTACATATAAGGTCTGATAGGGTAAGCCATCATCCAGAGAGATATGGGTTTCTGTTGGATGAGGATGGGGATCTTATGATCTCGGATCATAAAGAACCCACTTGTTATCAAGAGGTCATTTCTAGTATACACGCAGATAAATGGTGCAATGCTATGGAATCTGATATACAATATATGCACGATAACCAAGTATGGCACTTGGTTGATCCACCCAACTGTGCTAAAGTGATTAGATGCAAGTGGTGCTATAAACTCAAGGCCGATAATAACTTCAAGGGTCGATTGGTGACAAGGGGGTACAAACAATTTCAAGGAATTGACTATGATGAAACCATTTTACCAGTAGCAATGCTAAAGTCCATAAGGATACTCCTAGCTCTAGCTGTATGGTACGACTATGAAATATGGCAAATGGATGTTAAAAGTTCTTTTCTACAAGGAAAGCTACTTGAGGATGTGTATATGACACAACCTGAGGGTTTTATCGATCCTAAATGCCCTAATCGGGTTTGCAAGCTTGATAAATCCATTTATAGATTGAAACAAGCATCCTGGTCTTGGAATCAAAGATTTAATAAAGCTATTAAAGAATATGGTTTGATTCAAAATGTTGATGAGCCCTATGTATACAAGAAAGTGACTGAAAGTAATTAAACATTCCTTGTACTAAGGCAAGGTAATCCTTAAGTACCTTAATAGAACAAAGGATTGTTACTTAGTATATGGTGGTCAGGATGAATTAGTAGTCAGTGGGTACACTGATGCTAGTTTCCAGATCGATGAGGAAGAAAGCCAGATGTAGTCTTGTTTCGTGTTTCTTATTAATGTTGGAGCCATTAGTTGGAGATCCTCTAAGTAGCCCACCATTGCAGATTCTTCTACAAAGGCCGTGTACATAGAGGCATTGTGAGCACCGGTGTTTTTACCCTAATGCTATGATGAAAATGGCGCTTCGCCAATTACTTTTATGGTTTTAATGTTCATTTGAGTTGATTGAGACAGACCGATGACTCCGGCAGTGCACCGTGAAGAATCCGAATCAAATATATTTTTTTAAGTTTTGGGCCACCGGGCCCGTCCCGGAACCAGTCCTAGCCCGATCTTCATCACTTTAATTATTTTTATCCAAATTATTTTTATCCCCATTATTTTTATTTATTTTATTGAATAAATAAATAATAATGACTGATATTAATAGTCGAGGTAAAAATTAAAAAGAGGGAGGAAGTAAAGAAAATAAAAGAAAAAGTAGATTGACATATATATTTCTCATGAGCTACTTACACATGCAAGTGCCTATCTCTAGTGGCTGGCACCTCTTCCCCCTTGTCTACGCATCACGCGTTCCATTCCCACACGCAGCTTTGCTGCCAAATTTTTTCATTTAAATGCCTAATTAAAAACGACGTTGTTTAAATAAGTGAGGGGGGAAAACATTTTAATGAGGCCAAGGACACGTGTCAGCTGCGGGTTGGAGACTGGAATAGGGCTTCTCTTTTGGCATAAATATTGAAACATTCTTTGACATAAGGGGCGACGTAAAGTTTCAGATATAAATTTCTTCTTCCAATTTTTTTGAGAGCGCCGTCACTCCCGTTTTTCAGCATCAATACCCACAAAAACTCCAAAAATGCTTGCTTCTCCTACTTCTTCACGTTTATTTCGTTGCCATTGAGGGACCAACTTCCCCACTTTTTCTTCCACAACCTTGTCCGCCATTGACGAAGCTTTCCGAAGCTTTTTACTCTTCATTTCTTAATCACCATTAACAACCGTACACAACCTATCATCCTCTAACATCAATCAAACTCTCCTCACGTCTCGATTTTCTTCGGTTATGAACGGCATAATCCAGAAGAAAATATTCGGTTCGGTTTGCAATGGTGCACTATCGGAGCTCACGGATAGCTCTCAACAGATTACACTCGACAGAACCGACGGAAGGTATATCTGAGCCTCTCTGCAATTCATTTCTGTGTTTTTTTATGACCTGTTGATGCAGAATGGTTTAGAAAATAATGTTCCGTTGTCTTCTTTATTTCGTGCAAAGCTTTTCATTTTACAAAATGATTTTTAACCCGTAAAAGCCCCGTTTTTCCATTATTTCTATGTTTGTTAATAGTTTTAGAATGTTTAAAATGAAAACGGATCAAAACTGAGTGAAAAAGTGCAAAAAATGATTTCCCAGTGAGTTGCAGTATTTTTTTTTCTGGGTTATAAGTTTGTCACAAAATGATAATTACTATTCCTCACTCACCATTCATTCATTTTTGTTCTGATCGCGAAAAAAAATTTTAAAAGACATGATCGAGTCCAGAAAAATAAATCATGAATGCTAGAAAA
>CAOJCR010675526.1:0-10765 GCA_948330485.1 Euphorbia neoarborescens | reverse complement strand
CTCTACTCTTCTAACCGGGGCATCTACTGGCCTACGTCTAACATGCCCAAACCACCTTAAACGACACTCTCTCAACTTTGCCTCAATACCTACTACTCCCACCTTCTCCCTAATAATCTCATTCCGAATTCTATCCATTCTTAAACGAGAGTAACAGATCTAGAGGTGATCCATCTCCATCCTTAGCAGGATCTTAAGCAAATGGCAACTGAGCAACTAAAAACGGGAAGGTTGAACAAATCTAAGCTTAGAATAAATAAACGGATTCAATATGTACAACTCAGATACTCAATTACATGCTACAAAATTCATGGATCTAGATTCTTCAGGGACACCAAATTCGACCGAGACAGATATCAAAGGTGGAGAACGGGGACCACATAGAATAGAGGTTAAACAATGAATTTGGATAGCCAATAAGTGATGAAAAGGGTTTGCAGTGGTGGGATGGGCCATAGTGTACGGTTAAGTGGCCAGTCTTAACAAAAATTTAATTGCTGAGATGGAAAAAATTATATACCCCTTTATTTTCCCTTATAAAATTTAACCTTACTGTATCATATCAGTAAAATATTGCCGATACAAGTATGAAAAGCCATGGTTGTAGACGGTGTGGGGCGAGGACAGGAAACCCCCCCCCCAATCCTAGATCTATGACTTCTCAAGGATTCTCCGTCCCCGTTAAGGAAATGAGAAAAACCTTTTCCCTGACCCCAACAAGCCAATGCAAAATTCTACAATTCTGCTGTACAAAGTTGAAAACATTCTGTTTTAGACACAACTACTCCTGAAACCAAAAGCTAACCCCAGAGTTTGCCAACAAGAGAAGGCTTAAGTAAACAGGTTACTGGATAACTAATCACAAAACAAGTAGCTTTATCTCTAACTAATCGAAAACCCAAACATACACTAGGACTTGGAAAAGGCATTTTTTTACACCAAAACACAAAAAAATATACATTTTCTTCCCTTATAATACAGGGTTTTCATTGTTAACGTACCTAAAAGAGGAAGAAGGGCAGATGCTCTTTAACAGTTTAACATATTGCTTCAAAATAATTATAAATATCAAGATCAAAATTGTCTCAGTTTGGTCTTCATCCAAAACTAAATGGGGGATTTACAAATGAGTACATCTTCCCTTCGTTCCAAAAGGTAAACAGCCACAGCATGACATAATACATGACAATAAATTCCTGATAGGAGTAAAAATATCAGAGATAAAATCCGCAAGGGACTTATAAGATCACAAGCATTTAAATTGTCAAATCATAAAACATTTCTATGTGGAGAATGAAAAAGATTCCTATTTATCAATCAGTCAGTGCTGAAACCTGCGAGAATGGAAGAGAGAGCGGCTGAACTTACGTAGATCTGGTCCAAACTGGATGTATGAATGGAAGTGGAAACTTAAAATCTAGAGCAAATCCCGGCGGTGGATGACGATGAATGGTTGCCGGAGGCAAAGCGCGACGCTGAATAGAAAGCGGTGGTCGCGGTGTAAAGGGCAGGAAACAATTGAGAGAACCCTAATATTGGGAATTTGGAACCTTATTGGCTGAATTATAAATTAATTATTAATTCAATTTTATTTTTTAGTTTTTAAAAATATAAATAAAAATTAAAAATATATATTATATTAAAATTATTATTTTAATTATAATTTATTATTATTTATTGATAAAAATATTTTTCATAAATAAATATTCGAATGAATCATCGATTTATATCAGATTGAATCAATTATATTGTAAATCAACGAGTTCATCGATTTGAATTCGGATTTAATTATAATAATATTGGTCACACATTTTTTTTACCGGTTATTATTTTCTATAAATGGACGGAGATCAAACTATTTTTCTTATAAATGCTTCTCTATGTGATAAATAGTAACAGCTCATTATATATACAATTGAGAGTAAATAAATTAAATATTTTTTATATTATCCATTTAATTTTGTTAACCATTATTTGGTTTTAACCATTAATTTTGAATGGTTAACTATTTATAAAATATATAATATATTTTTTTGATTTATAATGTTTTAAATTTAAAAATAACATTAACTTGTGAATTTAATTTTTTTCTCTTATTTTTTATAGGTTTTATTGTAAATAATTTTTAAATTAAATAATATAATTTTAATATATATATATATATATATTGATTTATTATATTTTTCATTAATTTATTTAAATTTATTATAATTATTATTAATTTTTAAAAATATTTTTTCATTTTCATTTATTTACTTATTAAAAATTATATAAAAATATTTTTTATTCATATATAAATCAACAGATAATCGTGTACATATTATAAAAATCAAATCGAAGCAGTTTATTTATTTTAAATATTTGAACATATTTTTAAAAAACAAAAATTATGAATTATTAAAATAATTTTTTATTGTTTATACGAAATTAGAATAAAGTGGTTCTTTAATATATTTGTTATAATTATATTTCATATAAGAAATTGTTGCTTCTTTTACCTAAAATATATTTTTTTTACACATTTTATTATCGTTGAAATGAAATTCATTCTTTTCGCTTTTAAATTTTTGACACTGTTAAAATTTTTAGAGCATAATATATTGAAGTAATTAAATCTAAATTATGAAAAACAAATTAATTGTTAAACAAAACAATTTGATTATATCCGAGCAACAATCTCAATCAATCAAGAAATTCAATAAAAAATACAAACTTTCATATTTATCTTTGTTTCCTCGTGTTTTCGTAGTCAAATCTATTTCATTCCAGACCTATCTTTCTAGCGCTCGGAGTCTGACTTGTAACCGGCGGCAACGGTAGATCGTGGCTAGTTAAAGACCGACTAAAATTCTCTTTCACTTGGCCGGAGCTAGAATTACATACTGATTTGCATTTTTCGTTGCAAATTTTCGTGTAAGAAGCTTTAGTCACACATCCTGAATAGCAACGTTGGTAACAAAGTTTTATATTTGTTTGTTCGGTTTTGAGTGTTTGAGTGGTGTCGTTTTTCGTATTCTCCCAAGGCCAATCCCATGCCTCTCCGACCTCCATAGATGCAAACATTACAATAAATATTGTCATTAAAGCTTTCTTCAAATCCATTCCTACAACAAAATAAAGAAAAGTTTTATATCTTGTGATATAAAAATATATATAAATAATATATATATTTTTTCTTTTCTTTATTTTGTTTTTCTGATTTTCTTATGGAAGAGATTGTTCATTATACATATTTATAGAGGTTTTGGGGTAACAGAATTAATATTATTAGGTTTTGAATAATTAAACAAATTATTTTAAGAAAATGAAGTAGTTATAAAAGCAAAGGCTGGAATTTAATTCATAATTTTTTAAATAGTCAACTAAATTTCATTATCCTTAATTAGTTAATTAGGTAAATAGATTTCTTTAACTAATTACAAGAAAAGAAAATCCTTGTTGGGTAATTGATTAGATATTATTAGGGTTGTCAATATGCGATCAAAACTCATTGTCATTAGAGTCTATCCTAATCGAGCAGAAATTTTTCATTAAAAAATTCCCACCAAATAGAAATGAATATTACTCTCTCTCACTCCATTAGTCCAGTTTCCATTTAAGTTCCATAAATATTTTTGCAAAAATTTCCATTAAAATCGTGTAAAAAATTAATTTATTTTAGAAATTTGATTATTAAAAATGAATTTTTTTTATGGTGTTGTATTTTTATTTATTAAAAAAAATTTAATCAAAATTTGTTTTGCATGCTTTCATATTTATTTGGAATCAAAAACTACAAAATTAGAAACTTATGATGCTTATTAAACTATTAATTTTAATAAAAAAAAATTATCTATTATAAATTTATAATTACTTTTTTTAAATATCTTAATGGAGGATAAGGATTTCCCTTGGGAACTCATTTCTCGTTAGGGTCAAAAATGGGAACAAACAACATCATCCCTAAATCCGCGCATCTCTTCTGATATATACAACCTCAGCTCATCAACAATATGTGGACGTTGGGACTGAAACTCTACAGCTATATCACGAAGTGTGGCTTGTATGCGATCTATCCGACTCTGTAACTTTCTATGTCGCTCCTGACCAACAGCAGCAAATGTAGAAGTAGAAGCTCCATCAATGTTTGAAGATCCTTGTGTAGAAGCATTTGTTCTTTGTGTGGCTCGATGTCCATAATAGCTATGAGCTGTTGTTCCGAGTCCAAAAAATCCACTTTTTTGACTGCGACCTCCTACTGCCTCGTAAAAAATATTCTTTTCTATAGTTGCGACTACAGCCTTATCAATATCTTGAAATTGCACAAACAGAAGCCAAAACATAACACGACTCCAAGATCAAAGATATTCAAAATAAATCTGTGCATGCGCATCTAAATCAGGATCAGAGAAACTCAACTTGAAACTCGAACAGGCTCACATTTTCATCTGGTCCCCTTTGCCTTAATGACATCTGTACCAAGGAAGTTACGAAAATTGATTGTAGTCTGAATTGTTTCTTCTAATTATGTTTAAGCACGTGTATTAATTCAAGAAGCATATCACTTTTAACGACAAGGAACTGGAAAGGAAACGAAAATATACAGAAGGACAAGACGGTCGCAAAAAAGAACATTAAAAGTTGTCTACATAAGGTGCCATTGATTATACCTGTCTGTGCAGGACCAAGTCCATTCCAAAGTAACAAGCTCCCATAAGATTCATGAAGAATAACATGAATTAGTGACCAAGCCCGAGCAAAGTTGAAAGATTAATTTGATGAGATGATGAATAATTAGTATTATTATTATTGTAGAGAGATGTATTGAGAAGGGAGTAGAGTTGAAGAAGATCATGAGTCACAGGATCAATCCCCATCCTTAATAGCTCTTTCTTAATGTGGGTATTCCAGAAATTTTTTTATTTCATTTTCTGTTCTTCCAGGCAAACGTGACGCAATAACTAACCATCTGCAAATACAAGTAAAAATTTACACATTATCATTATTATTATCTTTGGAATTATTAATAATAATTCATGTGATACCATTGACTTCCACAAGCAAAAAGATTCTTCTACAATTACAATTAAGTATATATTAAATTAAGAACATTTAGTCCACAAATTAGGTGATTAGACTTTCCCACAAATAATGATTTGAAAAATAGATCTATTCTATTTTATTTATTTTCAATGCAGAAAGGTAGTAGGACCATGTCTAGTCATCCTTTCCTCCAATGGTCACTTACCCAACCAAATCTCTGGGTGGCAATCTATACAAATTGAAAAACAAAATAATAATTTGATTGGTAGCAATATCATTAAAATTAATTATCATTACAGGAAGGAAATAAAGGATAACATTACCAAGTTCGTTCATAAGCTGGCCACAGGGCAACTGAAGTATCCCACGGATGATAAGACAGTCAGTATAGTGACAATAGCCAACGAAAACAAAGGAGCATCCATGCATGTGTGTGATCTCTAAACCAGTGAGAAAGGAGGGGTCTATACACATCCACGCGGTTATAAGCTCAACACATATGAAAGCGCTGGAACCACAACCGATGCAGATGAAAGCAAGAAAAGAAAACACCCCAAAAAAAAAATCCAACTGAAGAAGAACCAATAAAAAAACATTTCTAAAATCCAAAAGAAAATACATATGAAGAAAAAAATCACACATGCAAATTTGTAAGGCTTACCAGCAAGATATACATATACACAAAGTCTGGAGCAATTTGAAACAATATCAGAACCAGATGCAGACAAGCAGATTAATATAAGCACCGGAACAGTTGTGATATTTTGTTGAAGATATCCATAACCTGAAGGGAAAACATAATTCTCATATTCTCTTAGTAGACCAAACCAAACAGTTCGTTGCAAAAATAAAACATTTGCCAAGGAGGCAAGGAGAATACCATTTACAGAAAATTTACATCATCTGCAACCAAATGGAGTACATTAATATTGATAGCAACCATGTCAACTAATCTTTATACTCAGATACACCTTTAAGTAACCAAACATTATTCCAACTTTTTACCAAAGTATGGCTATACCTCCTTGTCATTCTGATATTTAGCAATGCTAAGTGGGTTCTGAGAACACTGTAAAACAAACAATATATGAGGATATTTATGTTTAGGAATCGCACTCAATTTATAAATCAGAAAGTACATACATCCATGATTGCTTGTTGAACTCGTGGATTTTGAAATGCCATGGCTACATCGGGATTGGCCATGATTTTTTAGATTACTTCTTCAGGTGTAAGCCCTATTTGATCTACAAAAATATGTGTGTGTGTGTGTGTATATATGAGTTCGCATATAGCTTATCCTTTTTTTGGCCTTGTAATTGCTCTCAATTGGTTTTGGTTAGATGATGCACAGATTAGAATGACACAAATGAATGAATCAAAATTTCAGTTAAAATGGACAAATACATCGCACCAGGGGGCTATAAAACATTAAAATTCAACATATGGGATCAACCGGAGTACATTTTTATGACCATATCTTCTGAGCATACAAAATTATGTCAGCTTTGTTGATACTTCAAATTTTGCCATCTAATCACCAATGATGACTTTATTCTCAATAAAAATAAGTGCAAAAAACCTTTCTATTGAAAAAGGACACATATTTTGTAAGTAAATAAATACAAACACTCCATTGCAAAGCCTCGGAAGATCAAGCAAATTAAAACACAGAACCATAATCATGTATTTAATCACAGAGAAGGGAGTTTGAACAAGCTTTGGCAGCATTGCAGTAGCAGAATCAACAAGTTTTTTTTAATTGCAAAGTAATCAATCACAAAGTACTTAAAGAATTTTTTATTTCACTATTCCAGTGGATTAGTCATTCATTAAACAGCCTGATTTGGAAGCCATAAGCACCACAGCCTCCTTTCCAGAGCAACCTCACCTGTTCCTTTCCAACAGAGCTTCACCGAATAAATATGTTTCGTCATGAAAACAAAGCATGTTTTCCCACGCTTAAATCATTATGTAAAAAATGAATGCATGGTTGTTATATAGTCCTATCAAAATTATCCAACTACAAGTGTCAATCATCCTACTTGTAGATTGGGAGACAAAGTAAGATATAATCACACATATATATAAAATAGCTATGTAAATCCTTTCTCAATTTATTTCCGCTATTAATTGCTCAAACTAAAAGTAGATGAGAAGAAGAAAACTTTATTACACTGCAGAGAAATTTGTAAATACATTGTTCAAAATGACTGAGAAGCACGACCATTTTGAAATGGACCTAACGTCAAACAGTAATTACAGAAGAACGGAAGGCAGAGATATAAAAACACAATAATCAAACGAGGAAGGGAGGAACATTCGTGTTATTTGCTAAACCCTAGAAAATAACATGTAACGTACCACTCTGGCATCGATGTATATGCGTAGACGCAAAACTTCTGATCGGAGCAATATTCCTTCATCAACATATCTACATAAACAGAGTAAGATATAGTGAAATTCCGATAGAAGCATAGGGCCGTGGAAAAAGAGAATCGAGAAGTCTGACCTCTGGATTTCTAGCCAATTTCGGAGAAGAGTGCAGATCCTTTGCTCATAGTCGCAGAGCGGGGAGATCGAGAGAGGGAAGTGAAAATAGGAATTGGTTTTTCTATTGCTTCATATCTTCATTTAAGTGGTGTGTAAGTATACGTAAAAGCTTGTGCAACTAAATTGGTGGTTGAGAGATGAAATAGGAAAAATTTTAGAGTTTGTCTCGCGTACCATGTCAGCGTGGTGTGTCTAGATACAAAAAGATATGGATCCCACATTTTTTTGTGAGTTCCACTGCATTAAATGTGGAGTCAAATGTGGGACCCACACTTTTATTGTGTCTAGGCACACCACGATGACGTGGTACGCCTGACACATTCTAAAATTTCTCGATGAAATAGAGAGAAAGGAGGAAGGAATGGCGGAGGAAGAGAGCAGGAGTGAGGAACGGTAAATTTCGCAGGGTCATATCTTTTGAGTGTGTTGTGCCTTCCTCTAGACAGCCACGAAATTATGTTACAGGATTTTTTTGAAATCTACAAGCAACGGATGATTCGGTGTTAGGTCCTTTTCCTTTTGTAATTTTTTTTGGGCTTTTGTCTTCCTTTATAAAAAAAATAAATAAATATAATATTTTAATTATTTTATGATTTCTATTGAATTAGTAGGTATTGTTATGGAATAATCATAAAAAAAACTCCTTAACTATATGATTCAGTGTAAAAAAGTTCCTTATCTAATAAATACACTAAATAAGCCCCTTAAGTATTAAAAATATATCAAAAAAACCCCTTAAGTATGAAACCGTTTGTTTTTTTAACGGAAACCGTTAATTTTTTAACGGAAACCATTCATTTTGGTATATTTTTCATACTTAAGGAGTTTTTTAATAGAAACCGTTATAGTGCCCTAAATAAATGTATATATGCACAACCTACACGTGTTTCTCGGCAAGAGTTTCAGTTCATAACAGCAAGAATATATATAGGTTACATTACTAATTGTTACACTTTATGCAGTGTATTTAGAGTCTGATTTTTTTATATTCTCAAACTCGTAGTGTGTGAAGCAACTTGAAAATATCCAGTGCGGCTACTATGTAATGCGATACATGTATGACATAATCATACATTACGTGTGGAGTGACAATGACATTCATGTGAGTATATATTACCATATTAAATTTTATTATATTTAACAAATCAATTTCTACACTTTATTTTTTGTTTGTATTAGGATTATACAAGAACTGCCCTATATATTGAAAACTAAATAAATGAAGTGGTTGACATTTTTGCAAAGCATGTTATCCAAATAGCTAACTAAATAGATACAAGGTAAGCAAAACTATAAAATATCTTCCTTCAATTTGGATATTCTTACTCGTTAATGACATGCAGACTAATTATGTGTGCATCTCACAAATGAAAGAGCATCTAACTGTTACTAGACTATCTTATGTCAACAAATTGACAGATACTCCTAGTATGTATGCAACTCACTAATTAGGCTTAATTTTTGTGTGTGAGTACATAATTTAGATTATAACTTCATGATTGCTTACTATTTCTTATTGAATCTCAGTAAGCTTTTGAATTATTCTCATGATTGCTTTTGGATTTGCAAGCGGAAGTCTGTATGTTGATGAACAATCTGTTCAACTGTTTATTGTTGACGGTATGGTGTACTTCTTAAATCTCAAAGCTTTAGATTCATTAGTTATTTATCAATAGTATATAGTCTTAATTTCTGTGTTTATGTTTTAAATATATAGTTTAGGATAAATGATTCTCTGATAGAATCTAGTTGTTTCTATATTCGTTTTTTGTTTCTATGTTTTATGTCTATTGTATGTTAGTTTGAATATGTATTTTTAAATTACAATGTTACATCAATTGTTTGATTTTGATATGTTTTATATTTGACTGTTTAGTTTACAATATATGATTCTTTGAAAAAATCTAGTTGCAGTTTACAGTCTATGATCTAAATTTCTCGATTCTAATTTAATTTGAGTATGTTATTTATGTTCATTATAGTTGTTTCTGTATTCATTTTCTATTTATACGTTCGTTTACTATTTCTGTGTTATATGTCTATTGTATGTTAGTTTGACTATGTATTTTCAAATTATAGGATTACATCGATTGTTTGATTTTGATATGGTTTTCTGTTTGAGTGTTTAGTTTACAATATATGATTCTATGAAAGAATCTAGTTACAATTTACAGTATATGATCTAAATTTTTGGATTCTGGTTTAATTGGTTTATACAGAAATCTTGAATATGTTATTTATGTTCATTATAGTTGTTTCATATATTCATTTTCTGTTTATGCGTTCGTTTTCTGTTTCTATATTTTATGTCTTTGTATGTTAGTTTGACTATGTTTTTCAAATTACAATGTTACATCAATTATTTGATTTTGATATGATTTTGTGTTTGAGTGCTTAGTTTACAATAGAGGATTCTCTGAAAGAATCTACTTGCAGTTTACAGTCTATGATCTAAATTTTTGGATTTTGATTTAATTGGTTCTTGCAGAAATCTTGAGTTGTTATTTATGTTCATTACAATTGTTTCTATACTCGTTTTCTATTTATGTGTTCGTTTTCTATTTCTGTGTTTTATGTCTATTGTATGTTAGTTAGACTATTGATTTTCGAATTATAGTGTTACATCAATTGTTTGAATTTGTTATGGCTTTTTATTTGAGTATTTAGTTTAGAATATACAGTTCTCTGAAAGAATCTAGTTGCAGTTTATAGTCTATGATCTCGATTTTTGGATTCTGGTTTAATTGGTTTATGCAGAAATTCTAAGTACGTTATTTATGTTCACTATGCAAAACGTATAGAAGGCAGAGCTAAGGAAGACAAGTTGATAAAGCAAATTGCTACTACTCAAAGCGCACTTCACATCACTGACTCTAATATGTATATATTTAGAGTCTTTTAGGATTTGTTTTTCCTTTCTTTTAAGTTTGTTGACTTAAATACTTATTTTATGTTACATTTTTCTCTTTCTATAGAGAGATTTGTCAATATAATATATTTTGTTTTTACTTGAATTATTCCAACCATCAATACTAATCGGTTTTAATATTTTTATTAAATTGATTCATTTTTTAGTGTACTTATCAAATATTAGCTTATTAACTTCTATTTAAATTCATTGATCAAATATTAAAAAAAACTATTTGGCGTATAATTCCACATTCATCCATAATTTCATTGAAATTTCATG
>CAOJCR010674924.1:0-10814 GCA_948330485.1 Euphorbia neoarborescens | reverse complement strand
AAAGGAGTAAGTTGTGCTTACACTTGGAGGAAGAGGGCTCGAGGCCACCACTGGGGGGACTGAAGGGATTCCAAGTAGAACAGCATGCTCGGGAGTAATATTGTAATGAGTCGCAATGCTTCATTGAATGGAAGCAGGATCTTGTATGCTCATTTGCGATAGGGCTCCGGCGAGACGTGGAGCTGTGGGTTGTGAAGTATTTGCTAGGTGGATGTTCGTGACAGGGTGAACCATTGGCACTACTTTTCCACGCTCACCGCACTAATTGATATCTCGAGTAATCTGGGGTCATCGGAGACTGAACCTTAGACTAGTTTTGATGATATATGAAAAAGGGAAAAGTTGATCGGAGCCAGGTTATCCAGATTAAGTTACTCTGAAGCCAAAGTCAGCAACTTGAACTAGAAAAAAAGGGATTCACAGGCTTATTAGTAGAAGAAGATAAGAATATCTTATCCCTTATCTATACCAACTCTGTTGATTATATAGTGGCCTTGATTGCCACGTGTCTTGTTATCAGAGGCAAATTGGAAACATGGCCTCATTGGCCTTGTCAGTTGTCACTCTGGCAGGTGGCTACTTTTGAAACCTGACAAGGCTTCCTTTTGTTTCTATTTTCTTGTCGGGCCGCACTGTATTCTTACAGCATTAAATGTCATGGTATCTTTTCTCTCTCTTTTCTTGTGTCTAAGAATGGCTTCTTGCTGGGCATCAACCTCCTGCCCTATCTTGGGCTACCAGAGAGCGGATGTATGGTGATCATTGCTAAGGGACTGGTGGCCCCTGTCAGCTTTCAAAGCAGCTGTTGTTGCTCATCACATTTAGTCAGCGACACTTGACTTCTAGGGATTATCAATGAATATTATGTAACTGAATAGGATATGAAGGAGTTTGAATTTTGCAAGTAATCCAAACTCCAACCAATGAGTTATTTGAGTCTGCACATTGTAGGCTGTACACATGTCAAAAAGTTATATACAAATTCAATTCATGGAATGGGCTTGAAAATATATATTTTGAATTCGTTCACTCCCAAAGCAATTACAATATAGCACCAAAAATAAAAAAAATAAAAAAGTGTTTTAGGAGGGAAAGAAGGGAAAACTGATGATATTGAAATAAGACAGTTTCTAAAAAAAAAAAAGATGGTCGATTCCCATTTCCCAATCAACTATTAAGCCAAAGTGAAGCTTCGTGATACCATTTTTGCCAAGGGAAAACTTTTACTATACATCGAAAGTGCGTGTTCTATACTGTTGGATGGATGATATGTAAGTAAAATATCATTATATTTATTTACGTGTCACACATCCAACGGACCGGAATATATATTCACGATGTGTGATAAAATTTTGCTTGCTAAGAACATTCGAGAGAAAAATGTAAAAGTAAAAAGTAAAAAAGAAAAGGAGGTAAAAATAGATCTCCCAATAAATACAATTAAAAATTAAAATTAGTATATGTTTCAATAAATAAAAAAGTCAACCTAAACATTTTGTAGATAAATATATCCTCTTTAATAGGAAGTGGGATAGTGAAATTATATCCTCAAACTAATGAGCAAGTAAAAAACAAATAATAAATACTACAATGACTGCATATGATACAAAACACAAACATTTTTATCAAAACGTAAATTGAGAAATTTTTATATCAAAATGGAGGATGCGATTTTTCATCATGATCAAATGAGAAATTTTTTTAACATTATGGAAACTGATGATTCAGTAAAAGCAAAATTTTCATTTCACTAAATTTATTTCAAAATTTAATTAAGGTTAAATCCTAATTATCTATCTTACTGCGACCGACAGCGATCCGACGACAACTGTCTATCCAATGGTGGCAGTAGCAGCGGTCCGGCCAATGGTCTGGTGTCCAGTGGTGGTGGATAAAAATGAATGGTTAGGATTAAAAGTTGAAAAAAGAGTGGATGCTTAGATCTAATTTTAGAAATGGAAAGTTATGATTTAAAAAAATGAACCAGCGAGGGTTAACACAAGTGGTAAACACTTGGTCGCTTGATAGGTAGTAAGGCTCATATTCTGAGTTCAACTACCCGCTCCCGTATAGATACCCTAAATAGCTCTGTGGTATATGTAACATCGTGACACAGGATTTACAAGGTTTGTAAGAACACGGTAAGAGTGATACGAAATTAAGGAATTAAAGAGAGGTTTTAAAGATTGAAATTGATATTTCAAGGGCTTAAAGTGAAGTTTATGGACGAGTTATGAAGTTGGGAATGAGTTATTTGTAGTTATGGAAGTTCGAGGTTAGAATCGTAAAGTTTCAGAGTGTTTTCGGGGAAGATAATAAGTGACACGTGATTTGCCATTTACACGCCCCACGTGTTTAGGTCGTGTATATTGTGTAAGGTAGAACACGTTATTTCTAAATCACACGTGGGTTGTGTTGAGGTCATGTTATGTGTTGAGTTTTGTATGGGTTAACACGTGTTTTATGTTTTACATGCCCCGCGTGTTCAAACTCGTGTTAGTATATATATAAGGAGGAACACGTGAATTTATATGTACATATGAAACGTGTAAATGCACGTGTTATTAGATAAAGTTTTGGGTTGGCTTAACACGTGTTTTTCATTTTACAAAACTCGCGTGTTATACTCGTGTTATACGCATCCTTTTTACTTAGGCCTATTCTTCCAATTGAACCGTTGGATCATTACGAAATTTGGACCACAGTTAATAGACATGTGAAACATTAAAATTACTGGTGGAGATGATGTTCTATAAATGGGAAGTTGATAAAATTGACGTCGAAAGTAGGCTATCCAGCATGAGCTGTTAATGCTGAAAATATGGGATTGAACACGTGTTTTATATAAAACACTTGACACGTGTTGTAATCACGTGTTACCCCTAATTTCAGTCCAAAAAAATGGTGGGCTTAAGGGGCAATCTTGACTTTTCATGTTTAGATTTTAAGGGAGGCTTGTTGGACGATATACATGAGTAAAAATCTCCAGAAACTTCATGAGCTTACTTGGTTTTTTTTCCTTTCCTTTGTTTTTCCTTCTTTCTTCTTCGTTTCCCTGCTCTTCTTTAATTGGGATTCACTTCTTCATTTATTTTCCTTATGGTTGTTCAATAAAATTCTATAATAAATAAGTGTATTGGAAGCTGGTTTTGGGGTTAGTTGAGAGAAGATATGAAAGCTTAGTTGGATTGTAAGTTCAATGGCTCCTTGGATGGGTTATGGTTTCTCTTTGAAGTAAGTGGTTACTTTAACTAATTTTGATTGAATTCAATGTATTCTTTATGTTTTAATATGATTTTGATAACGATATATATGTATTTTGATGGTAAATGATGTTTATTGAATTTAAGTTTTGGTTATTGATATTTATACGGATTATGTTTTGATTTTCTTATATTGATTTGATTTTGATCTATACGTGTATATTTTGTTTTGAGACTATGATGAATTATTGATTTATGATGAAAATATGATATTGAAAGCATTCTTTTGAACATCAAGCTTGGTGCTCAGATTATGTTTGTATTTGGATTTGTTATTTGAATTTGAATAATGGAGCTTAGTGTTCGGTTTAAGGTTATGTTAATGGATTTGATATTGATTTGAAGGAATTGAAACGCATTACGATTTTATTACTATTTGAAAAAGGTTTTGATGTTGGTTTTTGATTGATTAGTTTAAGCTTTGGAGCTCAATCCATCTAGGGGAGGCCTAGAAAACTCGATAAAAATTCCTGTCAGAGCATGTTACATGGGGATGAGGCGGATATAAAGTCCTATCGCACATGTACATGGGGATGAGGCGGACTAAAGTCCTATAGAGCATGACTATTGTAGTCATGGGGATGAGGCGGACATGAGATATCTCTATTTTATAATTTGTATTGTGAATTCGAGTAATGTTTTATGATACTCTAGATGGATGGAAAGGAATGGCTTTTATAACTCGGATAAGTTTCGAGGAGTTTCTTTGATGATTTATAAATATTGAGAATTGAAGTGAATTTCAATGGTTTGTTAGTTTATTTTAGTTTTCTATCGTTTTATAAACGATTTTGTTAAGTATAGTATTTTCGTATAAATATTATTTTGTTTAACGGTAACCACTTAATGAGATTCTCGAATCTCATTGTTTTTAGTTTTAAAATGTTTTCAGGAAAATGAGCCATAATAGTTCGGGACCTGTGGGAGATCGGTCAGAGGCAAGGTTGAAGCCACACTGTGAAGTTATCGATAGGTTTTATATTCAGATTTCTGATTTTGTTTGGTTTTGAAATTTTTTATTAAACTCTTTTGTCCAAAGAGTATTGATTCTATTTATAAAATTTATTTTCATTTTTGATGGATTTTGTTTTGTCAAAGTATTTCTTTCTCCTTGTGAGGCATTTCTCTGACACAGCTAGCTGCTAGAGCGATGTCTCACACGTAACACTCGGTCTCCGTGAGTATCCGGGGGCGGAGTGTTATAGTATATCTATGGAGTATTCCTGCGAGGACGCTCGGTGGGAGGGCAGTAGATTAATCCTTGGATGGAAGATCTGGAGGAAACCACTACCAGAGCATTTATTAATAAAAAAATAAATAAATAAAACGAAGAGTTAGGATTTAATTGCAAAATATATTGCATAGAAAATTGATTTACATGATGATATATATACAAGTAGTTTTTCATAACATCATATACAATGATATTGCAAACACCAAAAGTCAATCTAGTTCAAAACGTTATCCTATATCTAAATATATAACACACCATACCAATTAAAGGCAAACCGACTTTAGATAACACGTTGTTTTAACAATCACAATACCAACTCCAACCACTGGAAGAAGCCAATTACTGTACCGCTGAAAAAACTGTGGGTTCAAGCCAATTGTTTTTTTTTTACAATTGGCTTGAACCCACAGTGAAAACCAACTTTTAACATAGAAAACCAACTTTCCATCAGATAATCTCCAGTGCAAACCTCCGTTGCCATAGATAAATGACCCTTCCGTCCAGTTTTCTCTCTTCAACTGGTATATTAAAAAACAAAAAAGGTACCATCGTCATTTAAAACAAAACAATTTAAAAAGTTTCAATAGATATATTTTCATGAAAAATCATCAAGTATTATGAAACTGGGATTTTCAAATCCATAGGATTATTATACAAGTATCCTTCAAGCTTCAGCTGGTACTTGGATTGGAACTAGAGATTACATTGATTAACTATCCAATAATTGCATAAAAATAGAAATAATGAAATGAATTTTCAAAAATAATTGTTTTCTAGTCTCAGCTTGTTATTACACATTAGTAAGTTTTCAGGTATTAACCCAACAGTTGATAATTAGGAGCTGGTTAAATCTTCAGGTATTAACCCAATAATAAGGAGCCCAAAGAAGTTGATGTTCCAGTGGAAATTGAGTAACCAAAAAAAGGAAACCAACCATAGCAGAGTAAAATGGGGAAACCAAAACAAAGAAAATAGACAAAAATCAAAATCAACATTAACCAGGAATCAATAAGGGAAAAATTCAAGAAAAAGAGGAAGAAAGGACTTATTACCACAATTTGCCAATCGCTCCCTCTGGACTCACCCTTTCTCACAGGCAGATTGTCCTCTCTTCCTCTCGATCACTCACAGTCTCTAACTAGAGCCCCCCAAAATTAGGAATCCTCCCTATTTGATTCTGATTTCTATCCATTTAAACCCCTTCTGACCTCATCAACTATGTGCTCCCTTGTTTCCCTAAAACGCAGAGAGCGTTTTCAAAAATCCTTGAAATGCTGTCGCAGATAGTTTTTTTTTACTGTATTACTCAACATATTGGAATACGGAAAAATAAAAAAGACATACACACGATCTTACTTGCTAGTCTAAATCTATGAGGAACTCCAGCTAGATTCTCTCAAGAATAGTATATTAAAAAAACCCTAACTCCAGCTAAATTCTTTCAAGATTCGTATATAATGATTCAATACAAACAAATGAAATAAAAAGAGAACTCTAAAGAAGAAACAGAATCAAAATAAGTAATTATCAGAATAAAAAAAAGATTTTAAAAATAATTAATCATCAAAATATAAAAATTATGTAAATTGAAAAAAAACTGAACAGAATAGAAATTAGGTTTAGATTATTTTACCTAAAGCTCTCAATTGATTCTCACTTTTGTAATTCTCCGATGAAACCTTTCTCCTTCTTCTACTCTCAGAAACTGCTTGATTTCTCTATCGTATTTGCTTCTCACACACACTCACTCTCTTCTGTTCTTCGAAACAGAACCCATGTTTTTCCTTTCCATTTGTGTTTCTCTACTCTTCTTTTATTTCACCGTCCTAATTGAAACGACATCGTTTTTTGCAATTAACCAATACCTGAAATGACGTAGTTTTACTCCCTTGTTTCCATCCTCCTTTCTTTTCTTTCTTTCTTTCCTTCCTTTTTCATTTTCATTTACAAGGGAATTTCATCTTCCTAGCAAATTCTTTTACTAAATTTCCATCCAAAATTTCCCACTAAAAATCTACAAGGGAAATCGAAAACCTTTGCAAATTTACTTGTAATAAGGTTATGATTTTTTATTTTAAGTAATTCTATAAAGGAATAAAATTTCCTTGCAAATTCCCTTGTAAAATAGTAAATTTACAAGAAAAAATTTTCCTTTACAAATTTCCCCTTACAGATGACTGATTTTCTTGTATTGTGTATTTTTGGTTTGGTTTTGATTTTTACATAATAATAAATTTGGTTTTTGGTTTGGCTTTTGTTTCTTTAATTAAAAAACCAAAACAACTAAAAACTGAACCGAAATTATAAATTATTATTAAAAATTATAATTATAAATATATTATATTCATATATTAAATAAAATTTGTTTGTTATTTTTTATGTATTTACTCTCTATTTATTTTTTATTTATTTTATTCGTTTGTAATTTTTACTATTATGTTAATTTGTAAAATTATGAATTTGATTCATTGATTATTGTTATATACTATTAAAAAATAATTAATTGCTTGTAATTGTTACTAATTAACTAATTTATTTTCTTTCTTTTAATTTTTTAGATTTAATAGAAATTTCAAATCAAAACTAAGACTTGAGTTATAGCGGTAGATAATTTATATTTTTTAAAAATAAATAATCAAATTTGTAGTTTTCTGATTCGGCTAAGACCGAAATAAATCGAAACTAAACCGAATTAGTTTGGTTCGGTTCTAACCAACTCAAAATAATGTATTGTTTGGTTTTGATTTTTAAAAATAGTTCTATTTAGTTTTTGATTTGGTTCGATTTTTTAATCGAACCATGTTTTGCTCACCCCTAAACACAATTATGACGTCGCTTGGCGGAATAATTCTAGTGCTACCCAATATATTTGTAAGAATAAGAGGTTCTTCAAAACCATGAAGGCAGCACATGAAAACATTGTCTTGTACATAGGAAATTATGATTTCGTGTCAAAGATGTTGGTAGGGTAGAACTTAAATTCACTTCTAAAAAAATTGTAACTTTGACTTATGTCTTTTATCTACTAAATATAAGGAAAAATCTTATCTCAGGTAGTTTGTTGAATAATTTTATCTTTAGGCTTGTGTTCAAGGATGGCAAATTTATGTTATCCAAGGGTGGTATGTTTATAGGAAAGGGTTATGCTTGTGCACTACACCATTTTTCTCATCAGATGACACTAGTTACATGACAGCAAATTGTAATTCTGTGACATGACACTTTTTCGTGATAATTTTTAAATATCTATCATACAAATATGTGTTTAAAAAAACAAAATTTCAATATTGCTTTACAATGACACAATATAAATATGCTCTGTCATATGAAAAACACTTGATTTTCGAAAAAATTTTCACTCAATCTTAGATGACACATTTTTTGGAAATACTGTCATTAGATTTTCGTAATTTTTTTTACAAAAGAACAATAGATAAAAATTTCAAGTGCACTGTCTTTTTGGATTAATCATTAATAAAGTCTCTAAACTATTTTACTCAGTGCAACGCGGCCCCTTACCTAAAAAATGCCTCAAAAAAGCCCCTAAAGTATGAAAATTACTTCATAATAAAGACAATTAACGGAAACCGTTAAAAAACTTACCCAAATAGTTTAGGGGCTTTATAGAATTCTGTTAATTTTTTAAAGGTTTCCGTTAATTGTCATTATTATGAAGTAATTTTCATACTTTAGGGGCTTTTTTGACACATTTATTAGGTAAGGGGTCGAGTTGCACTGAGTCAAATAGTTAAGGGACTTTATTGATGATTAATCCTTTTTTTCACGAATTTTGTGCCCTAGCTTTTTGATAAGGTTGGTTTAGACCTTATATTCTGAGCCTTATAGAATCCTAATTACAGATAATTTGACTTGATTTCTGGCATTCTTGTGTCGTTTTGCATATGTTTTCGTGTTTATGTTTAGATTGTGTTTATAATAGTTTTATGTGTTTTCTATTATTTCTATCCATTTTTAGATCCAAGGTCATTAGGACTGAGGATATGTATGTTATCTGATATGTCTGTTGAGCCTTTTGATTCAGAGGTTAAAGATCAATGATGTTAAGGCGTACTTGGGAAAACAATCTTTGGAGCTTATTTTGACAAGGAAGGAAGCTGAATCTGGAGATAGTTATTGAAGGAAAATTGTAGTTCGTGATTAAAGCTTTCCAACAGATCCAAGATCGTAAAAATCGAAGGTTGGATGCCAAAGTTATGAAGAAAAAAAGCTGATCTCATGGCTCAACTCGGCGTGCTGAGTAGGAAGCTGATAATACGACGTGTTTATATCCCTAGCACGGCGCGTTCCATTATGAAAGAGATGGGCTCGAAGATTGATGGCAGAACTCGCCGTATTACCCCAAAATACGGCGTGTTATATTGTGAAAGATTTCTACGAATTGGGCAGATTGCGACACACCGCCGAGTTCAGCAGCACAACACGTCGTGTTCAATGCGACACGACGGCATGTTTGCTACTGACACTTGGGGTACATTTTTTTATTATTACAAAACGTCGTGTTCCCATGTAACACGACGAGTTGGGAGACAGTTCTTCGAAGAAATTTTTTTATAAAGCAACACGGTGTGTTACCTGTCCAACACGGCGTGTTGGAGCCTTTTTCAGCATAAAATGAAGATTTTCAAAATTTTAAAATGTTGCTTCTTCCCCACTACCACTGGGACCTTAGGTATGTAAATTTTCTTTTTCTCTCCTCACTTTTGTTCTTACTCCATTGCACTTTCAGGAGTAAGTGCATTTTAGGTGTGGGGTAGGAAAAGAGATTTTCCCCCTTTTTATAGTACTTTGTATTTTATTTTTATGGTTGGGGTGGCTGAATTTGCTATATCAGTAGAATATACCTGAATTTGCTTAATATTTGGCAGTTTGTTTAAATTTTAGGATTGGTTTTGATTTTTGTTTGTTTTGTTTAGCATCTGTATTTTTCTGTGTTTGAATGCTGGTTTTCTGGAATAATTGTTCTGTTATTAGGAATTCTGTAAGTGTTTGGCTACTCCATGAGGTTGGGACTCTGTTTTTTGTTTTGAAAAGATAATCTGGAATATTGGGATACTCATTCTAAGGTTTAGTCTGTTTGTGCTAATCAACTGGTTCTGGACAATGCTTTTGCATGAAAGCAATAAAAATAATTATATGCAGTGGTTCATTCATTTAGTGTTTTTTCCATGCTTGATTTTTCGATAGTGGACAGGAACAATGAAAGAGCAAAGGTAAAACTAAACCTTATTCTAAAACTCTCTTTTGTTCTTTACGGTAAGAATCTATTTGAGCCAATAAGAACTCATTCACTTCGAGTACTAATTTTTATGAGAGTCAATCGGTCTTTGTATGCTAGATCATAGAACTTAGTGTGGTCATTGCACTTGGCTTAATGAAAACTTAATATGTGGAGACCTTTAGGATTAACCACACTACACACATACATAACTATACATGTCTTTTTGATTTAACCCTTTTGAACCTAACAATGTGCTAATATGCCCGTAGAACCCTTATATTTGAGCTTTAGCCTGTTTCTTCTTAACCATATTACTAGGCGCAAGCCTAAAAACTACAAGCCCAAATTCCTTCATAATTAATTTAACCTTTCTACCAATCCTCCCCTCGGTTTTACGTTTTAAATCTGGCTATGGTATTTCGAATCTTCTATCTGTGGGTGTATTCTTAATTTCTAACATTGAGATTATTAATCTCTTCCTGTTTGTCTTATCTATTTTATTCCTTATTTATTTTGAAAAAAAATGATTATATATATAAAAAAAAGAAAGAAAAAAAAGAAAGAAAGAAACAAAAATTCTTGTTGTTCTTTATCATTCTGTGTTGCTGTGTCATATAAAATAGCAACTGTTCTGCTTTGTGTTATTTGGGTGGGTTCCTAATAAGGAATTATTGTGCTTTTTGGGGTTTATCAAATTCTAAATTCAGTTTCAAATCTTTGCCTCGAATTCTTATAGAATATCCACCTGTATGTTTTTCTTTGTTATCTTTTCTGATTCGGATTTCTTCGTTTCTTCTATCCGAATTTGGGTTATGTTCATAAATAGGTGTGGGGTATCCTCTCTCCTCTTTTCTATTCTTTCATTATTTCTGTAATTGGGTTGCTATCGTATTGGGAATAGTTTGATTTTCTCATATTCTTTCTTCATGTTCACCCGTGTTTGGCCAAATTTGTATTTGAACTTGAATTGAGGGGTTGTAAAACTAAATTGACTTTTGACATACCCTACCTTTAGCCGCTACACGTTACAAGCCTGATAGGTTATCAAATTTTGTTTCTTAATGTCAAAGACTATACT
>CAOJCR010673822.1:0-10359 GCA_948330485.1 Euphorbia neoarborescens | reverse complement strand
CGACTCGATTCCTTGATTCATCCATCATCTGTGTAAATTTTAAGGTATTAGTTCTATCTCTTCCTTCCGTGATTCGTAAAACACTTGGATCCGCGGTGATAGGGATTTTAAATCTTTTCGCTACATGTTTGTTTTAATCCGATTGAAATCCCTACAGTATTATGAGTGGCATGACACTTGATTATGTGAATTGTATGAATGGCACATAATTTGAGGATGACATGGTATTATAAAGCATATATTTTGGAGTGATATATCATTCTCATGATACGGATCAACATGGAATTTCAAGACATGAGATAAGTCAATGATGCATGACATAGCATTGCATGACATAACATAATTTTGGTGATGGGCAGTATGGCATTGCATGACATGGCATAATTTGATAATGTGTGGCATAGCATTATGCATGGCATGGCTCAGCATGTGGTGTGGTGTATGTCATGGAATACTACGTGAGTGACGCATGTCAATGTGGGTTATGCATGGTACGACATGGTATACTACATGAGTGATACATGGCAACGTGGGTTATGTATGGTACGACATAGCATATAGCATGGAATATTAAGTTGAATGACGTATGGCAACATGGATTATGCATGACATAGCTTGTCATGTTGATAATGCGAGGTATAATAGATTATGTATGGTGCGCAATGTGATACAGTGCGTTGATGATGATATGATATGCTCATATGACTTGGCGCTTATGTAACATGGTATGAGGGGTAAGATACCCGATATGGGTGGATCCTAACAAAATGCTACTATGACGCTAGATGTTAGAATAGGATGCATCTTTGTGATGATGTGGATGTGATATTATATTGTGAAACATGGACAAAAATAAAAAAGAAAATGCATATGACTGCATACAAATATGGGTTAGCATGGTATATAATATGCGTGTGCTAAGATATGAAATAATTGATTTTGGATGCATGTGATTAGAACACACAAACACAAATAAGAACAAAAAGCATGTAAAGCAAAAATTCATAACCTTATATCTCCACGTGGTAAAAAGTCTCTAAACATTCCTAGGAGGGGGTCTCCTTGTCATCAACGGGGAATGACAAGGGTCAAAACTAAATCCATTTTATTTCGTGTTTCAGGAAACCTAGTGGAAATTTCTATGGCTTCTATATGTAGGAGAGTCAAGTCTAAGTTATCAAAGGAGGGTCCCATAGCAAAATATACCATCTTTCTCTCCCCAAATAGGTTCGGACGAGAAGATTAAGGTATGAGGGTAGCAGTGGCTTCCCAATAGATGCCCTCGACACCATAGAGGCACACAAGCGACACTTCTTGAGAGAGTCGAGGTAGGTATGGTGGTCTTAGAGTGGTGGGTGCAATGATGTATCCACTGAATGCATAGACATGAAAAATAAAATCCACTTAAGTGAATGTGCAAATAAGAATATTTTGTTTTCAAAATGTTGTCGATTTCTTTGAAGTCTTTTGAAAAAGTCTTCCAAAGGCTTGTAAAAAATTCCTTTTAAAGATTCTAAAGTTAAAAAAACTTTTGTAATAGAAAGTTTGAAAAGAAATTCGAACTCCCCAGTGGAGTCACCACAATGAGCGAGTGGCATTTTTCATGAAAAGGATTTCTTTTGGGAAATAAAAAATGTTTGGTTTGAAACCTTTTTTTCGAAAGATTATTGTTTTAGAAAGGTGGCAAGTATTTTGGGACTTGAAGGAAATGCAATGAATGTGGAAAATGTTTCCCAAGCAATATAATTGAAACGCGGACGTGAATACAGGCTTGGGAATTTTCGATTTGAAAATCAAGGTTGGAAAATGAAAGAGTTTTAAAAAGAAATTCAAACTTGAATCTCTAAAAATGATATTTAGAGTCGCTACCCGATTCTAAGCTCTACCGGGAATAAATTCACGGTATTTCTCGGATCCTAAGTTCGAATCCAAAATCGTGATCCAGAGATCGAGTTCGGACATGACATGTACTCATACTTTTTTAAAAGACATTTAAAGAAATCGACAACATTTGGGAAAACAAAGTACTCTTATTTACGAAAGACCTAAGTTGATTTTAATTTTGAAATTAATGTGAGCGGGCACACGAAAAGGGGTAAATAAAGTGATAAAATATACACATAATTACAAACATTCATACAAGCTACGCTATGGAGTGCATTTGTAGAGCTGGGGGTTGGAGAATACATACATCATACATATATTAGCATGCATAAAAACTTTGGAATTTAAACACATAATACACAAATAATGCTTGAAATGGATATGCAATAAGAAGGGGGAGATACGATAGCTTGGGGTCATTTATTTAGGAGGCCATTTGATTTAACTCAGTTAGTTGAATCGAAACTGTTTGGGATAAAAGATGATCTCGTGAGGGCCCAAAAACATTTTCTGTCATTTTTTTTATAGCCATTGTGGTGATCGTTATTTTGAAATGCATTTGGCTCAATTTTTAGTTACAGAACATGCAAGCTTTGTGAGTCAGACATCCGGGAAATAATTCCCTTTACTGAATGGTTTTAGCAGCCCTAAACCCAGCTTCTAGACACGATTTTCTAGATGCCAACCATATAATAGGAAATTGAATCTAAGTCTGAAATGCAAATATAGTACAGACTCAAACCGGCACACATCGAAATTCACACCAAGCAAATACATATGTAAATAAACAATGACAAAACGGGTAACTCATGGATGAAAACATTTTATTTTTGATATATGAAGTAAAAAATATGTATTATTTAAGAGTGAAGTCAAACCAAATGAGAAAAATAAAAAATAGGGTCGGGGGAAAAATTTTGGGCCATACTCGAGTTGGGGCTTGAGTCGAGTAAGGGTACTTGATGAGCCCCAAGTCAAGTAAGAGGGGCTATCAAAGCCCCTCTGTAATCGAGTTTTGGGCTCGATGAGCCCGAACGCGAGTATGAGGGTCTGCGAAAGCCTCTCTGTACTTGGGTTATTGGCTCATCGAGCCCGAACTTGAGTACAAGGGGTTGTCAAAGCCCCTCTGTACTCGATTTATGGGCTCGGCGAGCTTGAGCTCGAGTATAGGCCAGAAACCATTTTTTAAGTTTGTCGCCATTCGAGAACCTTAGTTGGGAAGGTGAAGTTACTCCGAAATATCCTAGATCTCAATTTTAACCATTTTTTGTGAGAATAAACATGATTTCAATGTCAAAATTCACATTTTTAAGATCTTAAACACAAAAATTCACATTTTAGTTCGATTTTATTCATTTTTGGTCCGATTTGTCCTTAACCACTCCACAACATCAAGGGTACGTAAAGATAAGTCACAAAAGGGACATTTCTAATCATTTTTATCTGTTTTCCCAAAACATTTTGCATTTCCTGACCAAAGTTCCAGTTTTCAATTTTCTACCACATTTTACGTACCAAATCATAAAACCATATTTCAAGCATGGAAAGAATAGAAAATGAACATGGCAAAATAGGTCTTTAGGGCTTAGAGTTTACCTAAATGTCGTGTATTCCACAAGGATGCAAATTGTGAATCCGAGGCCTCTCCGTTTGTCCCCACCAAGAGATTGAACGCCCAAACCAAGTGTGTTTTCTTTGGTTTTTATTTGAGTGGCTAAAACTCTCAAAGCAAGGGGATTTATTGTTTAAATCCCCTGCTATTGGAGTTCTTTGGGTGATTTATGAGTTATGATAGAAGAGCTTTTGTTTTTGTAAAACAAGGAAAGAAATAAAATGGAGGCTTTTTGAAGCGTAGGGTGTGAGCGGATGACCTTTTGGTGAGTTGGATATCAAGGGAATAATTCCCTTCATTGACTTGAGTTAGCGGCCCTAAACCCCAGCTTTCCTGCACGGTTTTTTAGATGCAAGCGCACATGATGTAAAATTGAATCTAAGTCTCAAATGTAAGTAAACACGTCAATTTACCAGCACACATCGATTTCGCACATCAAAAGATAAAATATAAATGAATAAATAAAACGCTCAAAGATGCATGATTTAAGTGGTTTTTATTTTAAAAAGTTATTTATTTTGTAAAAATAAAAAAAGTTACTTTTGCCTTTTAACCAAATTACGACATGTTTATGCTTAAAACTGAAATGAGATAGCATCTCACCAGTTTCTACATCGAAAGAGCTTTCCAATGGTATAATATAAGCATTATTTGGATAAGAGACGAGCGAGATATTGCGTTTTTAAAAACTGTGCGTGTAGCTATACTTCCAAAACTCGGCGAGCTGTGACAAAACTTGACCAGAACTCACAGAAGGATAACACGCCGGCGAGTTATGAAAACTCTATATGTTCTGGGGAAACATGACGTGTTTTGCTGGAACTCGACGAGTTTCTTCTGTTTTATCGCAGAAACTCGACAAGTTGTGCCATAACACGACGAGTTTTAGCGCTGTTTCCATTTTTTTCGTTCTCTTTCATTCAAAACTTTAGTCAGGAAGCCAAAAACACTTCGGGACATCTAGGAATCCAATTTTAACCATTTTTAACGAGTCAAAACATGATTTTAACATCAAGAATCATATTTTCAAGATTTTAAAATCAATGAATGCGTATTTTCATTTTAAGTCGGTTTTGTTCGTTCTAAGTCTGAGTTCATCCATTTTCAAGTCTGATGTGTCCATCAACACTCCATAACAGAAAGTCACATAAAGATACGTCTCAATAGGGCATTTTTAGTTATATTTCATCAATTTCCCGAGATATTTCCATTTTCCCAACCAAAGTTATGATTTTTGATTTTCTTGACAAGATTTACATATTAACACAAAAACAAGTT
The DNA here is from genome assembly GCA_948330485.1 of Euphorbia neoarborescens. Taxonomy (NCBI): domain Eukaryota; kingdom Viridiplantae; phylum Streptophyta; class Magnoliopsida; order Malpighiales; family Euphorbiaceae; genus Euphorbia; species Euphorbia neoarborescens. Next base: position 5,585 of record CAOJCR010673822.1, on the reverse strand, counting down.
TCAAACAAGAAAACTAAAAATAAGCATGATGAAATGGGAGTTTTAGGGCTCATGGGTTACCCAAATGCGTGTATTCCACGTGTTTAAGAGAAGAGAACTCCGAATCCGCTCCATTTGTCACCGAGTGACCGAATTAAGTGTTTTTCTCTGAAAGAGTTGATTTTGATGGACAAAACTCTTAAAGTGAGATGATTTATGTACTAAATCACTCCCTTTTAGATTTTCTTAAAGTTTTTTTTTGTAATTTTTAAGTTTTAAAATGGAAAAACCAAGAAGAAGAAGAAGGAGTTGATGGTAGAGATGAAGATGAAGTTAAGGATTAATGGAGTTCTTGCTTGAAGTGACGTTGAGTGTGTTGGTTTTTGAGATAAAAGAGTAGAAAAACTTTGGGAATGGCTACTGAATTTTGGACGCGTGAACCCCCCCTTTTTCAAAATGCATGGTTTCTTGCTTTTGTAGCCCTAGAAGCCATACATCATTTAATTCACACCATCCCTCTTTTCCTCACTTTTTCTTTTCTTTTTTTTCTTTTCTTTTTCTATTATTTTCAGATTTGAAGAATCTGAATTTTAAAGTAAGGGGGAGTTGTTTAATTTGGTTTTTGGGCTTTGGAAGTGGGTATGAGCCCATTTGGGCTTTAGACCAATACGCACATGTGTGCGTCCGGTTTGTTAAATTTATTCAAGAAACACTTGATTCGGTCCTTCATGTTATGGATGTTGAAATCCTCGGGTCAACTTATATGAATACCGAGGCATAAAAAGTATTGGCGAGTGCCGTTTTCATCATTGCCCTAGGATAAATATCTCATGCTCACAGTTTCCCATCGTGCGACTACATTCATTGACTGAATACATGAACACGATAGTGAGCATGGGGAATACTTACCTGAAGGGTAAGTCATCGAGGTTTGATCTATTGGGGAGTCCTTTTGAAGTCTCAGAACCACTTCGGCACGGATTTCCCTAATCATGTATTGGGTTCAACGTAAGTCATGTTGAATCAAGAGGTGTCCCTTGTGTACAAATTATTCAAATTCTTTAGCCTTGTGATCGTGAGGATTTCTTAAAAGCATCACGGTTTGCGGAAACACAGAGTTTATGCCCCTAGAGTCATCTTTTACATAAGTGTATATGCAGTGATATGATCTAATGCTTTCATCTCTTAATCAATTGTTTTGGAAACAAAAAAATTTCCCCTTCGATTAATGATGAGAGCATGAATTTGTTCGAATGGAACTTCTGGAAAGGTTTGAGTTGTTGTAACCTAAGCTTGAGTCAGTTTGAAAAGTTATGGATTTTGTTGTCATAACCTAATCCTGAGTTTGTCTGAGAAAGTTATAGCTTCGATTGTTGTAACCTTAGCCTGAGTTTGACTGAAGAGATTATGGCTTTGGTTGTCATAACCTAAGCCTAAGTTTTTCTGAATAGGTCATGGCTTGGGTTGTTGTAACCTATGCTTGAGTTCATCTGAAGAGGTTATGGCTTCGGTTGTCATAACCTAAGCCTGAGTTTGTATAAAGAGGTTATGGCTTCGGTTGTCATAACCTAAGCCTGAGTTCATCTGAAGAGGTTATGGCTTCAGTTGTCATAACATAAGCTTAAATTTGTCTGAAGAGGTCATGGATTCGGTTGTCATAACCTAAGCCTGAGTTCGTCTGAAGAGGTTATGGCTTCGGTTGTTATAACCTAAGCCTGAGTTTGTCTAAAGAGATTATGGCTTCGGTTGTCATAACCTAAGCCTGAGTTGTTCTGAAAAGGTCATGGCCTCGATTGTTATAACATAAGCCTGAGTTTGTCTGAAGAGGTTACAACTTTGGTTGTCATAACCTAAGCTTGATTTTGTCTGAAGAGGTCATGGCTTCGTTTTTTATAACCTATGTTTGGGTTTGTCTGAAAAGGTTATGGCTTCGGTTGTCATAACCTAAGCCGGAGTTTGTCTGAAGAGATTATGGATTCGATTGACATAACCTAAGCCCAAGTTTGTCTGAAAAGTTCATTCAGACATTTAAGAGAAACTTGTGAATAGGGATATAAAACCAATGTCATGAAAGGCTCAGGCTTCGGTTGTCATAACTTATGCCTAAGTTTGTTTGAAAAGTCTATCATGAAAGGCTCAGGCTTCGGTCGTCCTAACCTAAGCCTGAGTTTGTTTGGAAAGTCTGTCATGAAAGACTCAGGCTTCGGTTGTCATAACCTAATCCTCAGTTTGTTTGAAAAGTCTGTCACAGAAGAGCTGTGGCTTCAGTTGTCATAACCTAAGCATGAGTTTGTCTGAAAAGTTTGTCATAAAAGGCTCAGGCTTCGGTTGTCATAACCTAAGCCTGAGTTTGTTTGAAAAGTCTATCATGGAAGGTTTGTGGCTTTAGTTGTCATAACATAAGCCTGAGGTTTTCTTAAAAATCTATCATGAAAGGCTCAGGCTTCGGTTCTCATAACCTAAGCCTGAGTTTGTTTGAAAAATCTGTTAGGGAAGGGCTGTGTTAAGAATATAGGATTGACTTCACAGACATTCAAGAGAAGTCTATGTGTCAGAATACGAACCTGACATTCTAGATATATTCAAGGGAAACCTAGGCATCAAGTATAACGGTATAACATCGCAGACATTCAATAGAAATCTATGAGTCAGGATATGAGACCTGACATTCTAAACATTCGAGGGAAATCTAGATATCGAGAATAAAGGTTTGACAACACATACATTCAAGAGAAATCTGTGAGTCGAAATATGAGACCTGGCATTCTAGAAAATCGAAGGAAATCTAGATATTAAGAATAAAGGGTTGACAGTACAGACATTTGAGAGAAATCTGTGAGTTAGAATATAAGACCTGACATTCTAGATATTCAAGGGAAATCTAGATATCGAGAATAAAGGGTTGACGGTACAGACATTTGAGAGAAATCTATGAGTCAGAATATGAGACTTGACATTCTAGACATTCGAGGGAAATTAGGATATCAGGAATAAAGGGTTGATGGCACAGACATTCAAGAGAAATCTATGTGTTAGAATATGAGACCAGATACTCTAGATATTCGAGGAAAACCTAGATATCAAGAATAAAGGATTGACAGCATAGATATTCAAGAGAAATCTATGTGTCGAAAGTCTAAGACCTGATATTCTTGATTTTCAAGGAAACCTAGACATCTAGAGTAAAGGAATGGTGTCTATCCCTATTTGTGGAATGATGTCTATCCATGATTTCGGGGATGATGTCTATCCCTGTTTGTTGAATGATGTCTATCCATGATTTCGGGAATGATGTATATCCCTGGTTTGGAATGATGGTACCCTACCTCAATGGAGGTGTTCGGGAAGGTGGTAATATGGATAGATGCAGTGGGACTTAGCCCAAAATGATGAAGGCTTTTGGAAATATTGACGTGACCCTTACCTAATTAAATGGACTGGGACTTGACCCAAAGTCAAATAGGGCTTGGCCCATGATGACAAACAACATTTGGGATCATGAGAGAACCCTATCCAAAATGAGATGAACCTTAGAATAGAAATGAATGAAATGGGACTCGGCCCACAAATGTAAAGGCATTTGGGAACACAATAGAACCCTAGCCTAGATAAATGCAATTGTTATGAAGTTGACGCCATGATATGTATTCACACAAAATCAATGCATGGCTACAGTAAAGAGGTTAGTGAGATGGTAAACGGATGATGCGTGAAAGTGCATGTATCAATATTAAGAATGCTAGCGTAATGCCACACACATGAACGACACATAGAATTTATGAGGAGGCATGTAAAAATGTCAAGTTTGTCAGACAGTGATGTCCTTGATGCATAGTTGTGCAATTCTATCCTAAAGAGTGCTAAATGGCCTCACAAAAAAGTGGGTTGTCACGGAATATGAAACACAATAACTAGTCCTAAGTACATGGTGAGGACATTGAGTTGAGGTACATATAAGACATGAGATATCGACTAAAGGATGAGGAATACCATGTTTGGGAACATATGCATATGGTCGCTAGTAAATATTGACAAAAAGCCATGCAGTATGTTTGTTAGGAAATATGCTTTCTTGGGTAACATCAATGGATGTATACCCGAGCTAGTGTAAAATGCTTATGGTGCATGCATGGGTTAGTTTGAGTTAGTTGTTAGAAGTTAGTATGAGAGAGCCCGTGACTATACGTGTCCTACGGATTTGCCCCACTATAGGAGAAATCTGATGAAGGCTGTAATCTAACTCGTATAGAGTCGTGAGTGCATGAGGTGACTTTTGTATGCAGGTGGAAACCAATTCCATTGAGTTTGGATAAACTAAATGCATGAGAGAGACTAAGAATATACGGTAGGTACGCCAATCGGCACCGATACATTCGATGCCCCTAGACACATAAGCGTTCAAGGGAAGGCATGACCTACATAGTCATGAGGTGAATGTGTTATGGGACGACATGGTGCAACTCCTAGGTTGTGCCTAGTTTCGAACATGTATTGAAGAAGGACCTAATACATGCTATGGAGGAAGAGTGCATATCTAAGTATGATGTGGCATGACGTTGGATATGGAACTACATTATAAAGTGTGACATGAGCTTATGTTGTGGTGCATGATAAGGCATTTCATAATATATGACATGGCATCGTGTTAATGATAAGTGACATAGCATCGTGTGATATGAGTGTCATGGCATCATGTGTGATATGATATTATGTGTTGAAGATGAATAACAAGACATTATGTGTCGAAGATAAACAACATAACATTATGTGGTGTGAGTCATATATCATTAGGTGGTGATGTGTGATATGGGGTTATGTACGGTGCACGGCATGACATTATGTATGACATGGTATTACATGGTAATGACATGGCACCGTATCTAAATGACATGGCATTTAGTGTATGACATGGCATAATACGAGTCAATGATGCATGACATGGCATTGTACGGGGTGTGGCATCATATATGATATACGACATTACGTATGACATGACATTACATGGTAATGAATGACATGGTATGATGTATGACATGGCATAATTTGATACAAATGACATGGCATTACGTATTGAAGATGGATGACATAGCATTATGTATGACAGGGCATCAAGTGATATAAATGACATGGTATCAAATGATGATACTCGAGATGGCATCGTATGTTGATGGTACATGACATGGCATCATGTGATATGAATGACATGGCATTATATAGTAATGAATGACATGACATTATGTGATGGCACTATATAGTAACAAATGATATGGCATAGAGTATAAATGACATGGTATTTGGTGTATGACATGGCATAATACATATTGATGATGCATGACACGGCATTATGCGTGGCATGGCATTATGTATGATGTATGACATGGTATTATATAACATGGATTACATGGAATTACATGGAAATGAATGGCATGGCATCACATATAAATGACATGGCATTTGGTGTATGATATGGCATAATATGTGTTGATGATACGTGACATGGCATTGTGCGTGATATATCATCATGTATGATTCATGATATGGTATCACGTGATATGGATTACATGGCATTACAGGGTAATGAATGACATGGCATTTGGGAATTACAT
>CAOJCR010669977.1:0-10893 GCA_948330485.1 Euphorbia neoarborescens | reverse complement strand
AAATATATCATCACTCACTTTTTTATGATATGTAGTACCGAGCACTTTATATCTGTACACGCGATCCAGTGAATGAACGAGACGGATCAAAATATATCATTACTCACTTTTTCACGATATGTAGTGTCGAGCACTTCATATCCGTACACGCGACCCCACGAACAAATGAGACTGTTCGACATGCATTATTACTTGTTCGCTTCATGATATCCAGTTGCATGGACAAAAGCTGCATCAACACAGCTTGTGGCATGGAACACCATAACACTCATAACATCACGACATTACACGACCATCAAATTCATCTTTCATGCACGTCCATGCATCGATCTAACCCCTCTGTGATCTCAGGTCCATCACAGCTTGGACAAGGAAAGGAGGAAGATTGGCAAGAGTAGACCCAGATTCAGAATTAAACAGAACGGTTTTAGTGTCAGAAATGGGGGATTCGAGTGAAAACAACAGGGGTCCGAATGCTAATGAGTTAGCAACTGCTCTTATGGATAATGACTAGTTTAAGAACTTTCTGCTAACAGCCATCCAGTCGACTATGGAAGCAAGCGAGCTTGCTCCGAGGCCCATCACTTTTGAGGGGGAAAGAGTGCAGATCCCTACAGTGATTATTGATTAGGGTTTAGAAGAAAGAACAGCAGGCGCTGTCGAGGGGGATCATAAGTCGAGGCAGAACCATACAGAGACTAAGAATGAAAGAAGGTTGGCTAATTAGTGTCAGGAGGTGGAGGCTGTCCTCTCCAATTTTAAAGAAATTTTCCAAGCCGAGGGCTTTACTAGTTCAATTGAGAAGGAAGCTGTTGAGGCAGGCCCAGAACTGCTTTCGCCAAACTTTCGGCTGCCTACCCTTCCTCCATACAAGGGGACAGGCCCGCCGAAGGTTCATGTGGAAAACTATTTCAATGCTATGAGAATGCAAGGTCTTACAAACAATCATATGGCGAGTCTATTCCCCTACACTTTGGAGGGAGCGGCGGCTGAATGGCTCAGCGTGCAATCCAATGAAGTCAGAGCTAGCCGGGAAACTCTATCAAGGGCTTTCGTGGAACATTATGGTTACAACACCAAGATGAAGACTACCTTGCAGGATCTTGAGGCTATCAGGCAGAAGCCTAATGAGACTTTTCAGAAGTATTACGAAAGATGGATGGCCACTCAGGTACTTTTAGCCAAGAAGCCGAGCAGTGATGAGTTAATCATTAAACTTATCGATGGTGTCTTACCATTGTATAAGGAGAAAATAGAGTCGACGATTATGAGACGTTTGAGGATGTCTATAAGAAAGCTAAAAAGATTGAACGCCAAGCTGAGGCAAAGAAAGCTGAAGAAGGGTCTGCTTCAGGTTATAAAAGGAATTACCAGTCGGGACAAAGAGACAGTTATACGGTTCCCAACTCTTCAAGGGCAAAGAACAAGTAAACTGCAGTCGGTAACCCAGTCCGTACAATCAGTGAAAGTGGCTGCAGTAAATCACGGGCAGATGATATTTAGTGCTCAGAGGCTGGCAAAGCAAACAACTCCTATGCCTACCCAATGGGTTGAATCTTTGGGAAGGATTTTCGCTAAGTGCAGGAAGTTGGGATTGCTCCAAGAACTAAGACCATACGTCGTGCCAGCAAAGGTTGACAAGGACAATTTCTGTGCATACCATGTTATGAAAGGGCCCCATACTAATGCCTGCCATACATTGAGGTTGGCCATTCAACAGCTTGTGAAGGATGGGAAAATTTAGGAACCGGCTCATACGCCCAGTGTCCAAACTAACCCTCTACCCAACTATAGTGTACAAGTAAATATGGTACAATCTGGAGTACCAGAGAATTTTGTGTTTGCTTTGATTGATATCACCAACCCCGGCTTGATCAGAACCCCTCCAGCCCCAAGCGGCGAGGGAAGCAGCAACATTGTTAGCTTTGAAGTAAAAAAGGGCAAAGAAGGCCCAATTGATTTAAGTGCCATCGTTCTCGATGATGACAACGATGAGATAGCACCTATTGCCGAGCCAGAGCCGGCATACGTGGTTGAGAATAGAAGGGGACGCACTTATCGTCGAGGGGGGCATGTACACCACATCACTTGCAGCGGCCATGTCTATCAGCCGCCTACTCATATTCAGCAGCCAGCAATGCCTCAAGCACCTATCCCCCCTTCTGTCGTGGTCCCTCCTAGAGAAAACACAGTTATTGAACAGCTGCGGAACACTCCCACAAAGACAAGTATCTGGGAACTTCTAATTGAGTCAAAAACACACCGAGAAGCGGTGGTTAGAAAGATGATAGAGATTGAGCTGATGCCTATAGTGTCGCCACAGGAAGTTTGCAGTGTTATCTGCAGGGTCGGCCCGCCAGTTGAAAACAAAGCATTAATCACTTTTGATGAATCTTATTTGCCGCTTGAGGGCATTACTCACAACAAGCCGCTATATCTGAGAGTAAGGATCATGGATTGTCTCATGCCATATGTGATGGTAGATGATGGTTCAGCACTGAATATTTGCCCAGCTTTGGTACTGCCACGTTTGGGCTTATCTGTGGAAGCCCTTTCCAGGTCTAACACGATCTTCTGAGCATATGACGACTCCAGAAGAAGGGTTCTGGGTACTTTTGAGATTGATATGGAAGTAGAAGAGATCACCTCCAAGGTGGAATTCACCGTTATTGACATCCTAGTTACTTACTCTCTGCTGTTGGGTTGACCATGGTTCTACCCACTTGGAGGGGTTCCTTCAACCCTCCAGCAGAAGGTAAAAATACCCGTTGGGGACAGAATTGTGACTTTGGAAGCTGACCAACAGTCCATTGTGGCATTTCTGAGTACCGTTGAGCAACCTATGACCGACTTTCAAGTAGCCGTGGTATTTGAAGAGGAAGAGCCGATATCAATGTTCCCCATGTGGGTATATCATTACAAGGTAAAGAATGATTTTCAGCCGGGGAAAGGATTAGGGGCAAATGCGCAAGGGATACCGAGGTTCAATATTAATGCGGGCGAAGTCAAGCCCAATGGCCTAGGTTATGTTGAAGGCTCCAGCTCTAACCTGCAGACAGGAAGTGCTGGCAATACATTTGTCAGAGCTGTAGAGCAACCTTTCAGTGGGCATTTTGAGCCCGTTAACTTCAAAGGAAAGATGGTCCCGAGATTTGAAATCTTCTCTGATATTATTGATTTTACTGGTTACGGAAAAGACCCAGTTCTGAAGACCCTCTATTCTGAGAAAGCTGCCTAGGCTCCAATAGTGGGGGCAATTCAGAAACAAAAGGGAATAGTATCAGGGAGCTTGGTGATGATGAAGCACCAAAGAAGGTGAAGACCTTTGATGGCAAGGAGAAAGAAGCCATTAGCCCATCCGAGGATGAAGCCATGAAAGAGCTGTCTAAGGAGTTGGCCATTCTGATGAAAGACAAGCTTTCCATTCACTCTAACAAAATCACTTCCAGAAAAGGGCATGTGTGTGCCCTCGAGAAGGCGATGAAAGAACTGCAGAAGATGCTAGAAAAGGGGAAGTCCACTACTGAAGGGATTGAAGTCCTCCCCAATGTTACTGAGATTGAAGCTGCTGCTGATGGTGCTGCCGGAGGATCTACCAAAGCCCCTCTGCCTGTGGAGGAGGAAAACTTTATTGTATCTTTATCTTCCATATTTGATGTGAACCATTGTTCCTTTAAGGCTTTGAATGAAATGGAGTCAAACTTTGCTTATTTGTGCGATGTTTTCCCTGATGACTCTGTGCATGCATACAAACATTCATTTAATGTGTTTAGCATACATGACACCCCATTGCATGAAATAAATTTGGGAACAGATGATAACCCAAAGGTGGTATCCATTGCAAAGGACCTCTCTCCGACAGAACGAAAGGAACTGGTTCAGGTACTTTAGAGACATGTGGGGCATTCGCTTGGAATTATGAGGACATGCCTGGGGTTGACAGGAGCATACCAGAGCATAGAATCCCGACTGATCCCTAGATAAAGCAAGTCAAGAAGAAGCTAAGAATGGAAGAGGCCAGAATGGGCTGAGAAAGTTAAGGAAGAAGTGTCCAAGCAGATTCAGGAAAAATTTCTGGAAGTGGTTGACTATCCCGAATGGTTGGCCAACATTGTTCCGGTAGCAAAGAAAGATGGAAGGGTTAGGGTATGTGTCGACTACCGTGATCTGAACAAAGCATTTTAAAAAGATGATTTCCCCTACCACACATTGATGTTCTAGTTGACAGTGCTGTAAGAGCATCTGTGTACTCATTCATGGATGGGTTCTCAAGATACAATCAGATTTTGATGAATGTGGTGCACAAAGTTAAAACAGCCTTCATCACAGAGTGGGGCACCTACTACTACCGGGTTATGCCATTTGGGTTGAAGAACGTGGAGCTACTTATTAGAGGGCTGTTACTACACTGCTCCATGATATGAGTCATAAAGAGGTTGAGGTATACGTCGATGATATGTTGGTCAAGACCACAAACATAGAAGACCATTTAGTGGTGTTAGACAGATTCATGACCAGGATCGAGAGGTACAACCTCTGACTTAACCCAAAGAAGTGTGTGTTCAATGTGACTTCTGGGAAGCAGCTTGGTGACATAGTCAGTCAGAGAGGAATAAAGATGGATCTAGACAAAATCTGAGCCATCAGTGATATGCCTGCTCCAAAAACAGAGAAAGAAGTACGATCATTTTTGGGGTACCTATAGTATATCAACCATTTCATTGCCAGGTTAACTACTATCTGTGAGCCGATCTTCAAGCTCCTCAGAAACCAACAGCCAGTGGTGTGGAATGATCAGTGTCAGATCACATTAGAAAGAATTAAGGAGTATTTGCTGAACCCACCAGTGTTGAGACCTCCGACGCCCGGGAAGCCCTTAATTTTATATCTAGCTATTAAAGATGCAGCCATGGGGGCCATGCTTGTTCAGGAAGGGGATGATAAAAGAGAGTACCCTATCTACTCACTAAGTAAAAAGTTATTGGATTATGAGGTTAAGTACACCATTGTAGAGAAAACCTATGCTTCTATGGTGTGGCTGACTAAGAAGCTCTACCACTACTTTCAGTCTTACACGATCCAAGTAGTAGCTAAAATAGACCCCATGTGTATCTCTGTCAGACCCCGGTTCTTACTGGAAAGTTATCGAGATGGTTACTACTACTTTCAGAGTTTGATGTGGAGTATGTAACGAAGAAGGTAATCAAAGGAAGAGCGGTGGAAGAATTCCTGGCCAACCAACCTTTGGATTCAGACTATACAAAAGATCTAGAATTCCCAGATGATTAACTTGCAGTAGTAGAATCAGAACCGAAATGATGGACAGTATTCTTTGATGGTGCAGTTAACAGACGAGGCACTGGGCTTGGAGTGATCATTGTAACTCCACAGAACGAGATCATCCCACTTTCCAAGCTACTGGAATTCTTTGTGACGAATAATGGGGCAGAGTATGAGGCTTGCTTGTTCGGATTGGATTCTCTCCTCACTCTGGGGGCACGAGAGGCATTAGTGATAGAGACTCGGCCTTGGTCATCCAACCAGCCTCTGGGGATTGGGAAATAAAGGAAGATACTCTTCGGCCTTACCTTGCAGCAGTTCAAGAAAAGGCTGACGCCTTCAGTCTTTGTGAATTCAGATATGTCCCCAGAGAAGAGAATCAGATGGCAGATGCTCTGGCAACTCTATCTTTAATGTGGGAAGGACCCCAAGCACAGCCCATTCGGCCTTTCATCTTAGAAACCTCCAAGACACCGTTCTACCAGAAGACAGTAGAACTAGTAATGGAAACAAATCAAGTTCTTTGGTATTTAGACATCATGCAGTTCCTACAATCAGGGCAGTTTCCAGAAGGATCTACATCATCAGACAGAATTTCTCTGCAGAATCTAGCCGCTCAGTTCAGACTACACGAGGGACAATTATTTAAGAAGACAGCAGACGGGCTACTCCTAAGATGTTTATCAGAAGAGGAAACAAAACACGTCATGGAATAACTACACAATGGACTGTGTGATCCCTATATGAACAGATTAGCTCTGGCAAAGAAAATCTAAGGCAAGGTTACTTTTGGCTTACTCTACAAGTCGATTGCATCAACTAGTAAGGAAATGCCACGAATGTCAAGTGTACGGTGATCTCAGCCATCTTTTGTCGATCGAACTACAGAACCTAGCTTCTCCTTGGCCTTTCGTAGCATTGGGATTGATATTATTGGAGAAATAAGGCCTCCAGCATCTAACGATCATCGATTTATTATAGTAGTAGTCGACTACTTCTCTAAGTGGGTAGAAGCTACGTCATTCAAGGAAATAACCGCAAAGAAAATGGCTAAGTTTATTGAAAAGTATATATTCGCCTGATATGGCATCCCCCACCATGTGGTTACAGACAACGGGGTACAATTCCAAGGAGTAACACCACAGTTGTTGCAGGATAAGGGCATCGAGCATCATATAGCATCTCCCTACCGGCCACAGGTAAACGGGGCAGTAGAAGCAGCCAACAAGTCTCTGAAGAAGATCCTTGCAAAGATGACAACAACATATCGAGATTGGGCAGAGAAGCTACCGCTTGCATTATGGGGATATCGGACTAGTGTGCGAACCCCTACGGGAGAAACGCCTTATTCCTTGCTGTATGGGATGGAAGTTATATTACCAATTTTAACCGAGGTCAGGTCCCTGAGAATTTCCTTGGAAGCACATATTCCTGAAGCCGAATGTGCCAAAGCCAGATATGAATAGTTAGCGTTGATCGATGAGAACCGACTGAAAGCCCTGAGCCGTTTATAGATGTACCAGCAGTGCATAGCTAGATCCCACAATGCCAAGGTCCAAACTCAGAGCCAACCACTCAAAGTTGGAGATCTTGTTCTTAACCAGGTCAAACAGACACACACTGATCCTAAGGGCAAGTTCAAGCCAACCTGGAAAGGCCCGTATGTAATCAAGCGGATTCTTCCAATGGGAGCCATTAAGCTGACAGACATGGACGGAACCGAGTTTGTTCAATCGGTCAATCTAGACTGCCTGAAGAGGTACTATATCTGAAGTATCAACTCGACCGAACAAAAAATAGAGAAGTGCAATTCCTCAAGACATATACTACTTTGCCATCTTTTCCCACTTTTACTTCATACGATAGCCTGACATGTTAGTTTAAAATATTAATATGAGTGTTTGTATGAATGAACAAATACATCAATTTTAAAACGTCTATTTAAGCGAAGCATTCAAAAGCCCCATTATGCATGATTAATCACGTTATTTATTTTCTTACTTCTTCGCAAGTTGTTTCGGTGCTCCTTTTTTACAATCATTTTACTAGAGCATTTCCATCTGTTATTTATGTCTACTTACATCACTAGTAAAAAAAATCCACTAAAGTGAAAACTAGAAAATGGCACGTCAGTTAAAAAGTTAGCACGATACGCTCATCAAAGTGAAAATCGGGGCATTCTGACGCTTCGGTCAAAAGTTAGAGCAGCTCGCTGGGGCAAAAACTGAGCAACCCTCGGTAGTCTAAGTAAAAATTAGAGCACTTTATATAATTGTTAATCACACTAGGGGTATGCTCAAGGAAGAATCATACCAAAAATAATCCGAAAGACTCGGGTTCCCCATTTCTCCTAGCCAGATCGTACAACTTTTCATCGACTATGACGCGACTTAATGGATGTTTTAGAAGAACATTTTTGCATACAAGCATATATCAAGCATATGCAAAGCACGTCATAAACTAACATAATCACGATATATAGCATCACGTATTTTTGAATGCCGTACTTGCGATTTCATGAATGAACGAAACTGTTCACCTCCTTTCACATACTTCTATGTGTAATACTCATGATTCCACGAATGAACAAAACCGTTCACCCTTTTTACGCACTTCTATGTGCAGTACTCATGATTACACGAACGAATGAAACCGTTCACCCTCTTTACACATTTCTATGTGTAGTACTCATGATTTCACGAACAAAAGAAATTGTTCACCTTTTTATGCACTTCTATGTACATTACTTGTGATTTCACGAACTAATGAAATCGTTCACCTTTTCATGCACTTCTATATGCAGTACTCGTGATTCCTGAAACGAACAAAACCGTTCACCTTTTTTACACACTCCAATGTGCCGTACTCGCACTTTCGCGAATGAAAGACACCATTCACAGGCATTTTCACATTATCGTCAGTCTTACGATATGTAGCGTTACACGCTGCAACTCTTCATACATAGATCGCACTCATAAAGTCATGCATCATACCCATACAACTGCACATCGCTTTCACATCCTGATCGAAGGGGCAACAATTTTTGTTTCAAAATTTGTTGATCAAGAAGTAAAAACTCCGTACACTCTACTTTGTCAAATAAGTGCATCTAGGGGCAGGTACCCAGAAGAGCGCACTAGTTAATCGCTGCAATACCTAGCTTCTTTTACCGCAGCAGGCTGTAGGTTCCCTAGCGGACTTCGGAGTTTAGGCGCCAACAAACACACTTCCAGCAGATCGAGTCCCAAAGATCTCATTTTTAGGTAAGTATTCCCCATGCTCACAATTATGTTCCTGAATTCAATCAGTGAATCCAGTCACATGAGGGGCAACTGTGAGCACTGAGATTTTTTCCTAGAGCAGTGATGAAATCGACTTTTGTCGGTACCCTTTTTAAGCCTTGATACACGTGTAAGAGGTCCGAGGACACCTATATTACCATGATAAAGACCCGAATCAAGTGTGTATTAAGTGGTTTTAATTAATCAAAATCGAATAAACAAGTTTGGTTTTTGGGCCGGTCGAACAAAAAACCGAACCGGTTGAACCCACATTTTTCACCAACTCAAAAACCAACCAAAGCCATTGTTTCCCACCCATTTACAAACCATTACCAACCATATTTTAAGGGAAAGGGAATTCAAATAATGATGAAAAAGGAAAAAGTAAGAGACAATAAAACACACTCATTTCACTCACTCATTTCATTCTTTTTCCTACTTCAAAAATACTCATTTTTCTCTTAGATTTTTCAAATTTTTGATAACTCTTCCTCTTCTCCTTATTTCCTCTCTTCAAGCAAAAAATTTTCAGCCTCCCTTTACCTCTCCATCACTCATCTTCTCCTTTACAACTCCTCTTAAAACTCAAAACCAACACCAACACCCATTCTTCTTCTTCTCCATCTTCTTCACTTCTTTCACCCATAATACTTCTAAACATCACTCCAAAGACTCTAAGCACTTCAAGAATAGAGGTTTTAGTCCATATAACTCTCTGTTCTTAGAGTTTTACACGTATAAAAATCGCTACTTTCAGTGATATACGTGTTCAGTTTGGGTATTATTCGTGAAAAGGACAACTGATGCATATTTCAAGTTCTTGGCCAACATACACATAAAACACACTTTGAGGGTAATATTTCTGAGCTCTAATCTTTCTTCACATGTTCATGCTACTGTTCTCTTGTTAAAATTTGGAGTTTTTTATGTTTAATATGCAAGTTTTGTTGAAAAAAATTGAAAAACAGATCCTTGGTCGAAATCACGAAAAAACTCAAGAAATGGTTAATAATGACTCAAAAATAACCTTTTTATGTTTTTCCAGGACTTTATTTATGTACCTAAACGAATTAGGAGCATTTTGGGACTTAAACGGATGAAATCGGACTTAAAACGAGCAAGAACGGACTAAAATGGATTTGTATGTGTTTTTCGTTTTTTTTATCACTTAAATATGTAACACCTCAACTTAAACACACTCTTTGACCGACATGAAGAGTGTTTAACAGTACCCTAGACATCCCGGGGTGTTTTCGTGTTCCCGACTAAAGTTTTGAACGAAAGAAAACGAAGAAAAATGGAAACTATGCTGAAACTCGCTATGCTACTACCTAACACGCCGTGCTATGAACCTGTATGTACACAAATTTTAAAAAAATGCGATATCTCACTTGTTGCTCTTCCGAATTACGCATATAATATACTGTTGAAAAGCTCTTTCAATGTATTATTTTATGCAGTCCAGTTTTGAGTTTAAATATTCTGTAATTTGGCTGAAAGATAAAGGTGGTGCGGTTTTCGATTTATTTTCAAACAAAAGATGTTTCTAAGCAAAATCATGCATTTTATTAATCTCGCCCCTCTATTTCTTACTGTTTATATCTGATTGTTTGGGGTATAGATCAATGTGCGCCAATAAATTAGCGCTCTATATATATTTGCTTGTATGACTTAGTTTATTTTCGTATTAAACACTTGCTTCTAGAAAACCGTGCCAGGAAGTTAGGTTTAAGGCCGCGACAGCGATTCAACGAAGGGAATTATTTCCTGGATTTCCAACTAACTAAAGTTGCACGTTCTTCTGAACTAAAAATTTAGCCAAAAGTTTTCTAATGGATAAATATCACTCAACCCCTCCGTAATACGAGCCAAAATCATTTCGGGCTGTTGCGTGACCATCCCTCAGCCCAAAATGCTCAATCGGATAAATCGCTTTAGGTTGAGCGTCCCTTTTTTTCCATTACATGATCCCGAGCTATCTTATCTTTCCCCTTTTATTGCATGTCCATTTCAAGCCAGTTGACGTGTTGTATGTATAATTTTGTTTAAATTATGTACGTATGTTTACTTATGTTCAAATGCATGCTAGATATCCCTTCCCCAAAAAATGTATCACATAGGATTATTTATGTGATATTCGATATGGTTGTAACAATTTTATTTTATCTTCCTTCTTTTACTTTACTGTCTTGCGTATGCTCGTTCATTTAAATTTAAATACTAAAATAAATCACAGTTTACAACCCTTTCCCATAAGCTATCCTAAGGGATACATTGATTAAAAAGGGGGAAAGGGAGATATCCACGCATGCATTTGATAACATTCATAATT
>CAOJCR010668326.1:0-12097 GCA_948330485.1 Euphorbia neoarborescens | reverse complement strand
CCATGCATCCTCAATGCTATGTCATTCATCTCTAAGGATGCCATATCACGCATCACCATGCCACATCACACGCGATGCCTTGCCATGCATCGTCGATACATCCCTTGCCACATCATGCATCATACATGATGCTATGTCATTCACATATCATGATGCCATGTCATGCATAATGCCTTGCCATACATCATCGATGCTACATCATTCATATCTAATGAGGCCATATCACGCATCACGATGCCATGTCATGCATAATGCCATGCCATGCATCATCAATGCTATTTCATTCATCTATAACGATGTCATATCATACATCACGATGCTATATCATGCATAACTCCATGCTATGCTATAACGTCATCTAACGATGCCATGTCATACATCACGATGCCATGTCATGCACAACACCGTGCTATGCATCATCAGTGCTATGTCATTCATCTCTAACGATGCCATATCACACATCACCATGCCATGTCACACACCATGCCACGCTCAACTCTGGGGCAGTGTACCCTGTCGTTGTCAAGTAATAATCTGGATTTGAGTCCAGGTATCGATCCCATAGGGAATCTACCACTATGAACTCCAGTTCTAAGGCTTTGGCGTGTAAAAGACGGTAAAAAAAGGTGAATAAATAAATCTAAATTAAAACTACTCATAAACCTAACTATGATCAATCACCATATTGACTCTTTGATCTGGATTAACAGAAAATTAAACGATTTCCAGCTGTCTTTATGAATATTAATGGGGATGGACCCTTTCGATCTAACTAACCGATTAATATTAAGGCAATAAAAGCAATCAGATATTAAAAACATGCAAGAGTTTTGATAGACTATCCTACTGTCTGAATTTCCTAGGGTAAGGTTACCCAGACGACCCGCCTAGTTTTGTGAATCAGAAACTAAGTCCACTTAAGTTCCGTGGGTTGTCAATCCTACGGTTTTCCAATTTTCAGGATGGATCGCGAAACAGATATGAATCAAATAGATATTCCAGATTACGATACTATCAAATCAACATGCACAAAATCAATACCAATCAACAATCGCTAACCCTAATTTCAATGGAAAGATCAATCAACAAGTATGAACGAAATAATAAAGCATACAATCACATGCACAATCTAAGCAGTTCCAACTTTTACTGAATACGAAAATTGAGAGAGAAAATCAAATCAAACTCGCTATCGAGTAGTATGGATCCTGGCTTCGATGACGGAACATGCAAAGGTGAACCTCAATAAGAAGACTGACGTACTCACGTAGGCAATCAACCGCACAAGAGGAAAAGAATTTGCACATTGAAATTTCGATTAAACTGAATGAAATCCGAATACAAAGGAAAAGAGTAAGAATCTAGGGTTCTTAGCTCAGTCAATAGGCAAAAGATACAAAAACAGAGCTTTCTCCAGCTTTTAAATACGTTTAAACGTCCAAAAATCCAAAATTAACAAAACCCTAATCGCTATTACAAAAATAGCCTGCCACGTCGTGACATAGGACCGCCACGACGCGGCAAGAAAAAATTCTTCAAATATCTAACTCTTATGTTCCACGATAAATTTGGCTGGCTACGACGTGAAACATGCGCATATCGACATGGCCAGCTATTTTCCTCTTGCTCAGCAATTACTCCTGATTCTTCCACGATTTATACTGCCACGACATGGGAGACTCTTCAGCAGCTGTACATCACTTTTCTTCACTCCCGCATCCGTCTTTTCATGCTCTGACTCCCGAAACCTGTCTCGTAAAGATAAATAAAAGCCATAAAAGCACCAATATACATGAGTTCAACAAAATATATGGATACGGGAGCTTCAACTCCTTACCGAGCTATATACAACATGAACAAAAACCAAAGAAACACACAAGAACACAAAACAAAACAAAGAACGTAAACACAAATGAACACAACCAAAAACGACAGAAAACCATACAGAACACTACTAAACACAATGGAATATGATCAGGAATATAAGGTCTAAAATGACCTTATCAACTACCCCCACTTAAGACTTTGCTCATCCTCGAGCAAATAATCAGAAACCAAGAATCAAAATACTTGCTTTTATCAGAAAACCGGCTCCCCGATTTAACCCTGCCAACTCATCAACCCATCAACCATGCATCATAGCTTTTCTCGATCATATGAAACACATATAGACATCAACTCGAATAAGATACACACTTCTGAGACTAATCTATTCAAACGAAGAGGAACGTTCAGGATATATATAACCGTTTTTAGAAACCTCACTAGTGATCTCTCACAAATCGCTTAAGTGAAAAGGTGAATCCAAAGAAATCACTCACATAACCCTGTATACGCACATCACATAGCGAGCTAGTGGTAATGATAACACAGTTACAGAGCAAAATTAGAGAACCTTTTTATGGCTTTGTAAAGTTAGGGGTGAAGGTAGGGTGTGGTAAAGGCTAAATTGGTGCAATAATCCCTCGATTCTATGAACAAAATGGAAACCTGGTTTACTCATGGGTTAAACATCAGAGGGAAGGAGTCGACCCAACAATCCCGAGCTTAGCAACCAGATTACAAACAAACGAATAAGAGGGAGAAAAGAGAACGCCACAGATTACTATAACAAAACCCAAACTCGAAGTAAGAAGCGAAGAAAGCCGAATTATCAAAGATCACAAGGAAAAACACAAGATAGAGTCCATTGGAAACATCGAGGCAAATTTGATACAAGAAGAACCCCAAAAAGATCAACTATTCTTTGGAAAGAACCCACCCCAAACAACACAAAGAGACAAATTGCTAAACTTATTTCAACGATAAATAAATACACATATATCTTCTTTCTCTCTTTCTTTTTTTATATATATTATTGTTGTTTTTTTTTCTTTTTTTATAATAATAAAATGACAAGGCAAACGAGAACAATGAACCGACTCCCTTTGTTTTAAAGTGAAAACCAACCCAATAATGTGAATTCGAAAAGTAAAACCAACTTTTAAGTTCTTTAAAAATGAGGGAAGGAAGGGTTAGAATGGATAATATACAGTGAAGGAGTATGGGCTTGTACCTTTAAGGCTGTCGCCTTGTAATATGGCAATGAAAGAATAGGTTCAAGCTCCAAGGGGGTGTTCTAAAGGCTAACCAACATGACAAGGGATCAAAAGGCTATACCACAAAGAAAGCATGCAAAAGGGAGTGTGTGATAGTGAGGTTAAACCTAAGGGTCTCTACATACTAAGCTCTGTAAATGCCAAGTGAAAAACATATGTTAAGTTCTATGATCTACTGCATAAAATAGGATTATCTTACCGAAAAAATAAAAGATCGACGTGAAATGGTCTTTAGAGGCTCAAAATAAGTGATCACTCAAGCAAATCGATATAAAAGGTTAACGACCATGTGATCCAGCCATTGTTCCTAGCCACTATTCTAGATTAGAACTTTAAAAACGTGCTCCAACTGTCAAACCACTATACGTAATCCTATATTCTCAATCAAACATACAATACACATCTCAAGGGTCAACTAATGGCACAAACAGACTAATCACAAGCATTAAGATTCAAAAATTTCCTTTTATCCACTACAATTCAAAGCACAAAAGTTTACTTTCGGGGATAGCCATACCAAATCCCAAAGGATCAAGCAATATCAACTCAAGATCATGCAAAACAAAATGCAAACAACTATCCATAAATGCTAAACATCATAACATCAACCAATAAAACACAGAAGTATATACAAAATAAGGAAAATACCTTCCCACCCCCCACTTTAGAATGCACTTACTCCCGAAAGTGCAATGGGAATAAACTGTCTAAGCGAGAAGCGAAAAGGTGTACCTCATTACGGATCCGAAGATCTGACACCTCCAGAGGGTCTCGAGCCACTGCTCCATCATAGTTTACATCACGACCTTCCAAGCCAAGTCCTAAGTCCTCCAGTCCACCCATTCCTTGTGGTGTGCATTCTGGACCACCTCCAAATGGTTCATATGCTTATAGTGCTCGTGTTGGGTCAACGCTAACCGATTCATTTGTTCCTGTAAAGAATTAAAGCAAGTAGCCATCCGCTCTTCAAAAGCAGACATGTCATAAGAGAACCCCTCGGGCTCATCATCCTCCTCCTCATCCTCATTGTCCTCGGCGGGCTCATAGTCCACGTCATGGGGATCAGTCCCCACAAGAGGATACCGACCAAGCAATGTCCGACTAGGCTCGAGGGGTAAAGAAGAAGAGGGTTTTTCCTTTAGAAGGCCACCATGTCAAATCACTTAGGGTGCAATCGGTGGCATTTTCTCAATAAAGCGCAACCCTAGGAGGTTGTTTGCAATAATGGTGATAACATACCCAAGGCCAATGTGGTGGAGGGCGTGTTTGTGGGCAATGACATGTAAAACTTCCAAAAGATAGGTTCCCACATCCACCCGTAAACATCTCACAAGACGGCTCAAAACAAGCAATTCCCCCTTGTTAACTTTATTGGATTCAAATTTTCTGCTCAAATTATGGCAAATCCATTTATGCAAATAGAAAACCAAGGGGGTAGTAAAACTGACAGCCTTTAATTTTTTTTGTCATAGGGGCCGGAGCTTAATTCGGCCCAAACAGACCAAGCATCCAAGCCCTCGGGCCATGCATAAGCGCCGCCCTTAATCCCTAAGATAACGGATAATTGAGTTGCATTAAGTGTAAACTCATGACTTCCAATTCGAAAATGCATCGTCTTATCGAGAGTAACGCTATCGACTGTGGTTTTAAGCGTAGTATAAAATTCGAGCATTAACTCTCGATAAACAAGATGTTGGGTGCGAAAAAATGGACCCAAACCGACCGCATCAACCAGTGCTAGTATTTCAGCAGACTCATCCTTTTTCAACTTCAAAACTTTATATGGAATAACCTTTAAAAAAGACAAGGTTGTGTATTTCTTACCTTCATCGGCCGATAACAATTGAAACGGGCAGTTTAGCTGCGAAGAGAGTTCCCTAAAGCTTTGACCTCGGGTGGTGGGAGGGGGCTGATGCTTTTATCGCTTGCCTTTCATGTCGATAGACTGTGGTGGTGGTGGACGCCTGCCACTGGTATCTTTTTGGGCCGCCTCCTTTGATCTCGCCATTGAATGATGATAGAGAGGGAAGAGGAATTGAAGTTGAAGTCGAAGGAGAGGAGAAAGAGAGGAGTTAGGGTTTTTAAGATTTTTTAGAATTGGGGGAAAAAATGGGAAGGGGGTTTAAAGTTATACAGTGGATTTGAGGGTAAAATCGAAAAAACGGACCTGCCAGGTCGTGATACTTAAGTACCACGTCGTGGCAAGCAAACAAAAATTTGAAAAATATTTTGGCCTTGAACGTCGTGATGTACCATTTTCACGTTGTGGTTGGCAAAATTTTCCACCAAACAAATTAGAAGGCCCCTAAGGTAAGATTTGGCCTACCACGTCGTGACACAGGTCCGTCACGTCGTGGCCGGCTATATCTGGGATTATCTCGCAACAAGCCTGCCACATCGTGATATACCTCTTTCACGTCGTGGCAGGCATAATTTTTTATCAAACAGATTAGTCCTCCCTCGATGCATGATTTGGCCTGCCATGTCGTGACACAGGCCCGTCACGTCGTGGCAGGTCAATTTTTATACATTTGAGAAAAATTGTCCCTTGTCACCAATACTTTGACCAATTTCTTACCTGTCACCATCCTCTCCCCGGTCTTTCTTTGCATTGATTGTCGTGGTTGGTGAGAGTTATTCCTGAAAAGACAAACACGAACAAAACACACGATCCCAAAACAAATACTACAAAAAAGAAAACTTAAGAAAAACTACTAGCTAAACCAAAATCAACAATTGTTTGTAAAATACAAGGAATGCTGTGTTTATAGTCGAAACAGCTCGACTTTCTCAGTGGTGCAAGTTTTACTCTGAATCCAATAGGAACATATCATGTTCTTCTTCCTGACTAACCCCTTAATAGTATAGCTTGAGGCGGTGTCCATTTACCTTCATCTCCCCATTTGGAGTCTCTATCACCACCATTACAGAGGGATATGTCTGCACAATCTTAAACGGACCCGTCCATCTGCTTCTAAGCTTCCTAGGAAACAGCTTCAATCTTGAGTTATATAGGAGGACCTAGTCCCCTAGATGACAACTCTTCTCTAAGATCCTTCGATCATGCCACTTTTGAGTCCTTTCTTTGTAAAGTTTGGCATTCTCGTACGCGGAACATCGAAATTCATCCAAATCCAGCAACTGCTACACTCGTTTACGGCCTGATGCCTGTATATGAAAGTTAAGATATTGTAGGGCCCAGTAAGCCCTGTGTTCAAGTTCGACAGGAAGGTGGAAAGCTTTGCCAAAAACCAAACGATATGGAGACATACCAACAGGTGTTTTGAACGCCGTTCTAGAAGCCTACAGGGCATCATCTAATTTAAGACTCCAGTGTTTCCTAGATGCCCCGACAGTCTTCTCCAATATATGTTTTAGTTCTCGGTTACTAACCTCCACTTGACCACTTGTCTGTGGATGATACGGAGTGGCTACTTTATGAGTTACCCCATAACGATAAAAAAGTGTTTCAAACGGCTTATTACAAAAATAGGATCCTACGTCGCTTATGACAGCTCTAGGGGCTCCAAATCGCATAAATATATTATGTTTCAAGAATTTAAGTACCAGTTTTGCATCATTAGTGGGTGACGCTATATCTTCCACCCATTTGGACACGTAATCAACTGCTACAAGAATATATTGGTGCCCTTGTGACATCGGGAAGGGTCCCATGAAGTCTATGTCCCAAACATCAAATAGTTCACAAACCAGAATCCCTTGCTGAGGCATTTCGTTCTTTTGGGATATATTTCCTACCCGTTGGCACACATCACACTGTTTAATATAGTCAATCATGTCCTTTTTCATATTAGGCCAGTAAAATCCACTAGACAAAATCTTAAAACAAGTACGTTCAAACCTAAAGTGGCCACCTGCTTCCCTATCATGACACATATTTACAATAGCAGGGACTTCATTATCAGACACGCAATGCCTAATCACATTGTCAGCACAAACCCTAAATAAGTATGGTTCATCCCAAAAATAAAATCTAGACTAATGCAAGAACTGTTTCTTTTAAGAATAAGAAATTCCAGAGGGAAGGGTATTAACAGCGTTATAATTCGCCATGTACGCAAACCATGGTCGAGACATTACCGCATAAAGGACCTCGTCAGTAAAAGTTTAAGAAATGTCCGTACCAATAGAATTCTCGGCACTTTCAATTGGAAGCCTAGACAAGTGATCAGCTACCACATTTTCCACTCCTTTCTTATCTTTAATCTCGACATCAAATTCATGTAGGAGTAGTATCCATCGGATCAACCTTGGTTTCGCATCCTGTTTAGCCAGCAAATATCTCAAAGCAGCGTGGTCAGTGTGTACAATTACCTTGGATAAAACTAAATAAGAACAAAATTTCTCAAAGGCAAACACAACTTCCAGAAGCTCTTTTTCCGTCACAGTGTAATTCACCTATGCGGGATTCAAAGTCTTACTGGCGTAATAAATGGGATGGAAAACCTTATCCACCCTCTGACCTAAACATGCCCCAACAATAGTGTCACTGGCATCACACATCAGCTTAAAAGGGAGAGACCAGTCAGGGCTAATCAGAATTGCTGCCTCAATCAATTTCTATTTCAACATTTTAAATGCAAGCAAACAATTATCATCAAAAATGAATTCAACATGTTTTAATAAAAGCTCGGTCAGTGCCTTCACAATTTTTGAAAAATCTTTGATAAACCTACGATAAAAGCCTACGAGACCCAAGAAACCCCTGACTAATTTCACCAAACTAGGAGGAGGCAACTTTTTAATTACCTCGACCTTGGCCGAGTCTACTTCCAAACCTCTCCCCGAAACCTTATGACCTAGTACAATACAGTCCCTAACCATGAATTGGAACTTCTTCCAGCTGAGTGCCAGATTCGTTTCCTTACATCTTTGTAGGACTCTATCTATATTTTCTAGGAATGCATCAAAGGTAGACCCAAGGACAGAAAAATCGTCCATAAAAACTTCTATAAAATTTTCAATTATGTCGCTGAAAATCACGATCATGCACCGCTGAAAAGTAGCGGGGGCATTATACAACCCGAAAGGCATCTGTCTATATGAAAATGTATTGTTAGGACAAGTGAATGTGGTTTTCTCTTGGTCAAGAGGATCCACAGATATCTGCATATAGCCGGATAAGCCATCTAAGGAACAAAAATACTCGTGCCCCACCATCCTTTCCAGAATTTGATCAATAAAAGGTAATGGAAAGTGGTCTTTCTGGGTGGTATCGTTTAATTTCCTATAGTCAATGCACATGCGCCACCTAGTGACCGTACGAGTGGGAATAAGTTCACCCACTTTATTTTCCACTACCGTGATGCCACCCTTTTTTGGTACACAGTGTACCGGGTTCACCCACGTACTGTTCGAGATAGGATAGATCATACCTACGTTGAGTAGCTTAATTACCTTGGACCTTACTACTTCCCTCATATTAGGATTCAGTCTCCTTTGCAGTTGTGCGTAAGGCTTTACCGTCTCCTCTAAGAAAATCCGGTGTGTGCAAAAACTGGGGCTGATTCCTTTTATGTTATGGATAGACCACCCGAATACTCCCTTGTGTCTCCTTATTACCTCCAAAAGCTGCTCTTCCTGTGTACCTGTCAACAAAGAAGAAACTACAACGGGTAAGTCACTAGGAGGTTGTAGAAAAACATATTTAAGATTTGGTGGAAGAGATTTCAGCTCCAATTTTGGATCCTCCTCAAGCGAGGTTTTCGGCTTCGGCTTGACATCCCACTCGAGATCCTCAAACCGGCTCTTCACCCAGGAGCATTCCTCTTTATCTTCATCCTGTAGAGATGCTCCAGCATCCATATCAGCGGGTAAAAACTGTCCCTCATCTATACCTGTTGACCTGCAAAAAGACTCAGCAGAAGAATCAAGTACTGGACAGTAAGAATCGATAAAACTGCAGCTCTCAGTGTCCAAAGGACACTTTATAGAGTCATAAACATTAAAGGATACTTCTTCGTTCTGCAACCGGAGGATAATTTTTCCTTCCTGAACATCAATTAATGTCCTACCGGTTGCTAGAAACGGTCTACCTAACAACATAGGTACTTTAGCATCTTCCTCCATATCAATAATGATAAAATCAGCCAGAAAGATGAATTTCCCTACCTTCACTAACACATCTTCTACCACTCATCTTGGCCTAGTTATGGATCTGTCGGCCAATTGGAGGGTCATCAAAGTCGGCTTTGGCTCACCAAGCCTAAGCCTACGGAAGAATGAAAGCGGCATAAGATTTATACTTGCCCTCAAGTCACACAAAGCATTCACCACTTCCAGACTACCAATGCAGCACAGAATGGTGAAGCTACCTCTATCCTTAAGCTTAGGGGGAATCTTATTCGACACAATAGCCGAACACTCTTCTGTCAATGCAACAACTTTATTATCATCCAATTTCCTTTTTCCTGCCAGGAGTTCTTTGAAAAACTTGGCATATGTCGGCATCTCCTGGAGAGCCTCAAGTTTCTTGAAGATCTCCAAAAATTTAGAATATTTCTCATCCAGTTTCTTTTTCTGCTCCCTTAGAGGATAAGGGAGCTTAGGCACATAAGCACGAACTGGACAAGAACTATCCTTCTTAACACTTTCGCCCTCAAAAGAAATAGGAATAGGAATAGACTCGGAGCTAGGGTTGCTTACCCATCCCGACTCCATACTTACCTTAGCAGCCGGTGGTTGGATTCCAGCATCAGAAGACAAACTCACCAGCTGCTTTCCACTTCTCACGGTCACGGCCTCAGCAGATTGCCTCTGGTGTCCTTTAGGATTAGGCTCTGCATTATTGGGAAAATAGCCTGGAGGGCATTCCTGGCATTCCCTGTTTATATGAGCAACATGTGTCCCCAGGTCCTTACAGTAGGCCTCTGTATTAGCAAGACGAGACGCCATGTCTTTTAAAAGGGACAAAACCGTCTCATCCTGATTCGGTGCAAGGGGAGCCTCCAACTGTGGGAACTGTGGGTTATAACTACTCGGGGCCTTACCTAACCCCTGGTCTCTATGCTCATTATGGAATCCGGAGGGAGGTTTCAGCTTGTTATTATTGTTCCCGCAAGACATGTTCAGGTGCTGAAACTTCCTCCCAAAATTTTGATGATTATTATAATTGTAAGTTGGTGGGTAAGGATTATTATACCTGGAATTGTTGCCCACGTAACTTACGCTCTCGAATAGTGCTATAGATGACTGGGCGTCTGAATTTGCCTATGGACATTCTTGGACTGGATGGTCTCCACTGCAAGTAATGCACATAACCACTTGAGACCTTAGATTACTAACTCCCGATCTCACCTCAGCCATCAAAGAATCCATCTTCTTACTCAGATCCTCCATTTCTGCTTTTTGGCCCGGATCTGCAATCTTGAACTCTCCTCGTGTTGGAAAGTCAAACTGCCGCAACGTACTCCTGCTAGGCAGTTCATTGATCAAGTCTCGGGCTTCCTCCGATGACTTCTTAAAAATGTTCTCACCTGCAGAAGAGTCAACCATAGCTCGGTTAGAAGGCGACAAACCATGATTAAATGTACTCATCCGTGTATAATTGTCAAGCTCGTGATGGGGACAGCTCCTAAGAAGCCGTTTAAATCATTGCCAAGGCTCGTTCAAGCTCTCCATACCAAACTGCCTAAAACCCAAAATCACGTTCTTCAATTGCACAACCTTCGTAGGTGGAAAATACTGCAAGAAACTGCTCCACCAAGTCATTCCAAGAAGTAATGGAATTTGGCTCCAGCGACCTGTACCACTCCAAGGCGCTCCCATTCAAAGTGAACAGGAAGAGTTTCAATCTAATTACATCCTGTGGTACACCCGTATATCTCGTCGTATCCACCACCATTAAGAATCTGTCGAGATGATCATTGGGATTCTCACTAATCCCTCCTGAGAACTGTCCATTGGCATTGAGCAACTGGACCATATGACCCTTAATTTCAAGTGTATGAGCTGCAATCGGAGGTAGAACCACACTACACTGTTCCCGAGGCCAATGTGGCTGCATGTATTCTTCCATGGTTCTGTATGCTAGAGCCCTATCAGCCTGTCGAGCCCATTGAGTTCTTTCCTTTCGTAACTGCTCCAATTCTACTCGCTTTGCTCGTAGCTGATTTAGTTTTGCCCGATCTCTAGCAATCTGATTGGCCTCGACCATAGCCCGTTGTGCTGCTTGCTCAGCTTCTTCCAGAGCTCGTCGTTCGGCTTGCACCAGAGCTCTTTCCCCACGTAGTTGCTCCAGTTCGGCCCTTTCCATGGCAGTTTGTTCAACCTCAGCTGTAGCCCTATTTACTTCATCCATCGTACTACCTCTCTCGCTTCTCAACCTGCGCAAAGTACATTCAATTTCAGGGTCAAGTGGCGTCAAATCTGGATTATTTAAGCATGTATTCATAGCTAACAGAAGCAATTTAAACAAATGGCACTCACGAGGATTCAGTAATCAAAAAAATTAAAACAAAAATAAGTTGTACGAAAATATCAAAAACCAAACAAAACTGAAAATATTCACAAAAATACAATGCCTAAAACAACCATATCACCCTAGGTTCGAATAGCGCAGAGAATAAAAACTTCCCCGGCAACGGCGCCAAAAACTTGATACGCGTTTAGCGTGATATAAATTTATGCAATTCTAGTAAAGATGCTAAACACTCAACTCTATGGCAGTTTACCCTGTCATTGTCAAGTAGTAATCTGGATTTGAGTCCAGGTATCGATCCCACAGAGAATCTACCTCTACGAACTCTAGTTCTAGGGCTTTGGCGTGTAAAAGGCGGTAAAATAAGGTGAATAAATAAATCTAAATTGAAACTACTTCTAAACCTAACTACAATCAATCACCATATTGACTCCTTGATCCAGATTAACAGACAATTAAACGATTTCCAACTGTGTTTATGAATATTAATGGGGATGGACCCTATCGATCTAACTAACCGATTAATATTAAGGCAATAAAAGCAATAAGATATTAAAAA
>CAOJCR010665986.1:0-10592 GCA_948330485.1 Euphorbia neoarborescens | reverse complement strand
ATATCAAGAAATACATCAAACAAAAGAGGATGTCATCGTCGTGCCTCTGGTTTGATATATCGATATGCGATGGTAAGAGATAAATAGAATATCTACAGGGAAATATGTCTGCTAGATGATGGCATTTATCTGTAATCAATTTGAGACTGTAATGGTTTGCTAGAACCCAATTTCAGTTTAAGTTACATACTTAACCCTAATTGATTCGGAACCTAAGGATCGTGCACAATGAACACTGAGATCAATACTTATTAATTTGTACATAATGATGTATAAATTAGAATGATGAACAAAACGTAATAATTATTAATTAATAATTAATAATTAAATACTATTTGATTATTTATTTTTTATTAAATAAGTTAATCAAGTTAGTATACATGAGAGATAAATTAATCAGGTTAATTTATTAAACGATTAATTAATTCTAATTGTACTATGGGTTAGTAAGTATTTAAAGTGAACCTAATTGATGTTAATTGAATCGATTAAATATTGTAATATTTTAATTGATTTAATTAAATTAATTGAGGGGTCAATTTACAATTAATTCATTTAATTGTAATATGGGTTAATGTGTAATTTATAAATTAGACCCAATTGATGTTAATTGAATTAATTAAAAACTTGGTGGTGAAATTAATTCAATTAAATTAATTGAGGGGTTGATTCATAATTAATTGATAATTAATTTTTACACATTATAAATACTAACCTAGTAGGAATTAGAAAGGACTGAAAAACCCTAATTCAAAAGAAAAAGAAGTAGCATCTCTAAAATATTAGGGTGGCCGAAATTTTTCAAAGAAGGGGGCTAATAAAATTTTGTTCATCAATTCGCCAAGAGGAATCGTCTAGCACCGGGTGTTGATCAGTCGAAGTGTTCGTGCACGTGATCAAGGAGGAGATTCAATTGAGTTTCTGCCATCCCTAGTGGGGATTTATGTAAGTTACCTTCATCCCTAAATGGGATTTTCTTTCAATTAAACTAAGGAAATCGGTAAAGATGGCTACCGAATCGATTGGGGTTTCAGAATATCCCTTTACCGGGATCTTTTAATTTGATATTTGATTTTCGCTTCTGCTGCGGATTCTGAAACCCGGAATCGATTTAACCTAACAGAAGATTGAGTTAAGAAAATCTTATTCAAACTCGTTATCAATGCGGTGGACTCTGGCTGAGCAAAATCATGCATAATAGAGATCCTCTATAAGAAAGTTCACTCACAAAGATAAATCAACGATCCACAAAAGGTGGAGATTCCAAGTAGAAACTTTTGATTAAACAAATCCGCAATCCAATACAAAGAAGAGCAAAAATTTTGCTAGGATTCTTGTCTAAAGTTGAATGATAAAAGATACATAAAATAAGTTTTCTCCAGTTATATATAGGTTTCCAAATAAAATAAAACAAAAATAAATCCAAAACCCTAAAAATTCATAAAACATGTCGTGTTTCTGCCCAACACATCGTGTTTTGATTTTCTACCTAAGGGAAACATGCTGAGTTACATCAACTCGCCGGTGTGTTTGAGTCTGCCCAAATAATAGTCTTCAATTGCTACACAACACGGTGTGTTCTAGGGCAACACGCCGTGTTCTGCCAAAGTTTCTCGAGCCTTCCTCTTTGCTACTGCAACACGCCGTGTTTGTGTAGACAACACGTCGAGTTTTGGAGTCATCACCGAGCACGCCGAGTTGAGCCTCGAGTTAAAATCTTATTCTTCTTCGATTCTTCATAACTCCTTCATCCGACCTCCGATTTACGGGATCTTAGATCCATTGGAAGGCCTGAATCATGAACTTCAATTTTTGTTTAGTGCTCATCTCCAAATTCAGCCTCTAAGTCTATCAAATATAGCTCCAAAGATCTGTTCTCAAGCGCGCTTCATCATTCTTCTTGGGTTTCAAACCCCTACATTTACAGGCTCAAGAAACGAGTTAGATAACATAAGTCCTTAGTCCTCACCACCTAGACCTAAAAACAGACTAAAATAACAGAAAACACATAAAACTATACACAAACACAAACTCAAACAAAAACAGAGAAATGCATGAAATACAACATCAGAATGCCAGAAATCCAGTCAAATCATCCACAATCAGGGTTCCATAATGTTTAGAATATAAGGTCGAAACCGACCTTGTCAATAAATTAGTACTCCCTCCATTCTGAAATAAATGACATTTTAGGAAAGTGCACGGATATTAAAAATCTTTAATTAATACAACTAATAAAAATACTAATATACTCTTATTTATTGCTTCAATCTACTCTAATATTCTCTCTCCTCTTATTACTTTAATAAGTGTAAATATGTAAAGATATGTGAAAAGTATTCTTGGAAATCTAAAACGTCATTTAAAAAGAAAATTTTATTTATAGCCTAAAAATTCATTTATTTTATAATGGAGGAAGTATCTCGTTTTGAGGTCTAGGATTTTTATGTTAGGATTTAGATTTTTTATTTTATTAAATAACTAATAAATCAACTATATTCATTAATTTTCTGATTGGTTGAAAGTTTAAATAAATATATCCTATTGGCTTGACATATCACGCAAATATTTTGTGATATTTTAACGATAAAAGCAAATTAATACACGTAGGAATATCACAATAATATAATTTGCAACAATAGTATTGATATTCCATATGTACTGTAAATCAAATATTATTAACTAATTATGTGAGCTATAAAAAAGTATATTAATTTTTTATGTATAATGTAAAATAAAAAAATAATGTGTTAATTTCGTATGTATAATGTAAAATAAAAAAATAGTGGTCATTTTCTAGATGTAATATAAAATAAATAATTTGAGTTAATTTTCTGTCTATATTGTAAAGCAAATTTTATTAATTTCCTAATTACATATTTAATTGGTGCTTGTAAGTCTATCCTACTGCGATCTCTTGAAAATATAAAGTAGATCCCAATCATGCAAGAATGGTTGTAGTTTTGATGTCACTATCAGGAATAAGTGGTTCAGGGAAATTGTGACGTAAATCTAGTCGAATGTAGCGTAAGAATTGATTGTCGAGGTGGGCAATAACTATCTCATGTTTCATCCGTGACGAGGTAAGTGGCGCGAGAAGTGACAGTACATTCCAACAAGTGTATGTCAAATTGTATACGTTGTTAAATCCGAAAAGAAATAATGTTGTTATACATAGTAGAGATTGAGTATAAGTCTTTGATCACTTTCATGTAATGCTCCACTCTACACGGTACACCATTCCATGCAATATGATGGATTGTCTCGTCAATATCATATAGAAATATGCAAGAATATAAAGAACATATGCTATTTATTTCGTTGGCTAGTCATCCTTACCAATCATCAAACTGATTCATTATTAAAAATATAATTCGCTACCACAAGAAAACCATAGTTTTCATCTTCTATCACATCACGATGTCTCAAGATGAATGAAAATATCAATGGATGGATCTTGTCAATATGTTCAAACTCGTATAATTTCGGACATACTTCTACTGCAGTAACAATAACGCATATTATATAACTTCATAAATATATTACATGGAGTACATCAATGTAGTAAGTTATAAATATACTGATATAGATATTATAATATCCATTTATGTACCAATAGAAGAGGTGTTCTTTATGGATGACATTGAGCTTCGTTCGTGGGAGCTTGTTGAAGTGTATAACCAAAAGCATCCATATTCATGACCCTTGTCCCTGTACTCCCCGCCTATTCGGTTCACATTTAGTGGACTAGCTCCCCTTCGAATGAACTCTAACATTGGTATTCACTTTGGGTTCTTTGAACCTTGAATGCTTGGAATGCAATTTGTATAACAACAGGGTCACTTGCATTGACATCATCAATACGAGAGGAGAAATAATGATGATACTTGAAATCCAAAATTTTTGATATATCTATAGTATTGCCAATAATAAGTGTGCACCAAAAAATAAATACATTGCAAATACTAACCGATATTTCCTCTTGTAATGTTGTATGCAACTCACATGCACATGGTAGCTGATGAGTCCTTCTAAGTACGCAATTGCATCAATCATAGACCTCATCAGCTAACTCCACAATCTAATTCAACTCATTTCCAAAATAATTTAAAAAGTAGTGAGACACTCGACATGGCAAATAATTGAAAGTAACCCACTAAACACTGTCAACGAACGATGTCTCGACTCTTCGAGGGTGTAGCTAATGCAATGAATAAAAGTTACCTTATTCGTGTGAGTTGTTAATTAATCTCTTTGTTAACATTCGTCCACATTGTGTTGAGTGCACTAGTAGATAAATTAAATAATTACTTTAACACATTGTGCACACTCTTTACTCTATAGGTCATTATGTTTTCGAAATGAAGGATATTGTTTGTCCAGTTTGTAATAAACATCCCTTTATAGATCAACCACGTTCTCTGAACATATTGTATAACCTTAAGAAACCTACTCATTTTATATGTCAATCACTGAACATTTTGGTGATAGACAGCTTTAGTTGGAGCCCACATAACTTTTTTCCATAATCATAACGTGAACCTTTCTGTCATGCCTTTATCCTTCGTAAACCCTATCTTATACATCTTTGTTTATATGCTATATACATAAAAGGTATGTGGTGTGCGAAAATATCCCCTGAATCGGTGTAAACAGACCCATCTCCTAATCAGTAATAATGGTTATAGGCACCAACTCCAAACCAAACAATTGTAATCTCTTCATCACCCACCGCTAACTCATCTCCGCCTCATCTTTTATAATAGCATAAGATATTAAAATATTTTTATTGGATGGAGTCATCCCTAAAATTTCAAATAGTGACATCTTATTCCTTTTTGTTTTGTAGGTCAAATACATGCCAATAAACCAATGATAGTTCGAAGTAACCTAACAGGCTCTGGATGTACCATAAATAGATGTGTCAAAACAGTGGTTTCTAGGCTAGCCAATATTTTGTGAACATAATTGTGCCGCGGTGCAAGAAAATAAAATTGACCAACAATGTTTCTACCCTCAAAACTTTCTCTCCATATATGGCCTCGATAGTTGTAAACATGTCTCCTAGTAGAGTGGTCATCTAGAAACTATTCTTGTAATAAGGCCAATGTTACTCATTTGTTGAATCACATGTTTCGAATCATAACAAAGTTCGATCATCTGCTGATAACTCTCTGGGTACACAGTCAATGTATGGTTATGCATACCCTTTTCACAGGGAACACCCATGTTGCCCAACTATTATTGCCAGTAATTTGGTGTAGTTTTATGACAAAAGTGCACTTATATTCCTTTATTTTTTTTTTTATCTTTTTAAGGGCAGCAACAACTAAGTCTCTTAATATCTCTCGATATTGTTCGCCTCGAAGACACCTCAATAGCTTTCTCCGCTCGTCGTTCTTGTGAGATGATATTATTAATTCAAATCTAAGATTTATGGTTGTTCAACATACCCTACCCTGTAGGGATTTTTTAACGGAAAATCAATAAACAAAATTGCAAATTAAAATAAATATCTGAATAGTTATAATACGTATTCCTAGTAATTTTACACGAGCGCACGGTTGCGCGCCCGTGCATGTGCATTCTGTTCGTGCAGGCATGCTGTGGGAGCACATGCATGTTCGTCCTGGCGCACTCAGGGCACGCCTCCACCGATTTATGCATGAAACAAAATTTTTTTGCCTAAACTTTACCTCACTTAAAGTTAATTTCCATTAACATTGATTTTTGGTCCGGTAAGATAATTTGATATGTTTTTCAACAAATAATTGAATTTTATATTTAAAATTTTGTAGAATTTAAATTTTATTAGAAATATAAAATGTTTGAGCTAATGGCAAAAATTAGGGTTATCAACGAGGCGACGATGACACGTTCTCATCAGGGACTGCTCCAATGGGGCGGAAATTTTCCGTTAAAAAATCCTTGCAGGGTAGGGATGAAAATATTTTTATTTTCGTTTACTAAATAAGACGGGGATGTGATTATTTCTCCCGCTCTGCATTTTCCGTTCCTATCTCGTTTAAATTCCATAATTTTTTTTTATTAATTTTTTATCATATTTATTATATACATACATATAAATATATAATAATATATTAAATTATTGGTATATATAAATTTAAAAGTAAAATTTTTTTCATTTTATTAAAAGAAATCGATACATATAAAAATAAATTTCTTTAAAAAATTCTCCTATTATTATAAATATTAAAATATTATATTTATTAAAAAATTATAATATATTATTAGATAATTTTTAATAATTACTTACTAAAATATTTAAAAAATATATATATATATATATTGACGAGGGGACACATTCCTCATTAAAAGCCGAAAACACGACTATCACTTCCAATGTTCAAGTCCAATATAATTTAATTTTCACCTTTGCCACAACATTGCGTGACCCAAAAAAAAACAACCTCTCTGCTACCAAAGTGAAAAATAGCCGTTTCTCTCCAACTTCCTCTCAAGAAAGTGCCTCCTTTTCCCACTTGACATTTTTCTCTTTCTGCTTCTTCTTCTTCTTCTTCTTCTTCTTTCCCTCTCTCTTTTCTCTCCATCTGATAATGTAAAGAACTATTTTCTTTTGCAATCTATTTTTTTGTGAGCTAGCTGTGAATCGCTCTGAGAAGAGTCCAAAAGGGAATGGCTTTCCATACATTTTTTCCTTTGTTTCTGGTCCACATTTTATTGCTTCTTGCCTTGTGTTTTGCTGGAGATCCTTTTGTAACTTTTAATTTTGAGGTCTCTTATATCACTGCTTCTCCCCTTGGTGTGCCCCAGCAGGTTTGTTCTGTAGATCTCTTTCTACTAGCTCTTCTTTGTACTTATTTTACTTGAATTATCTTTCTTTTTTAATCTTAATTCTTCATTTAAAATCAATGGAATAGCTCTATCTTCTCTCAAGTTTCAATCTTTACTTTCAGATCTGGAGTAGTATACCGTGTGTTTACGATTGAAGCGTTTTAAATGGTCCAGATTTAGCTGCTAGACTACAATGAGCTTATATATAATTCTTGAGTTGCGTTACTTCGCAGGTTATTGCTGTAAATGGCAAGTTTCCTGGACCTACTATTAATGTGACCACTAATGACAATGTCATTGTCAATGTTAGAAACAAACTGGACGAGAATCTCCTTATGCACTGGTACGATTCATGGATTCATTGTTACTTCAATTTGTTGTTTTGATGTGTGTGTATATGCACTGTACTTTATTATTTCAATTTGTCTCGTTGTTATAT
This sequence comes from Euphorbia neoarborescens, assembly GCA_948330485.1. Taxonomy (NCBI): domain Eukaryota; kingdom Viridiplantae; phylum Streptophyta; class Magnoliopsida; order Malpighiales; family Euphorbiaceae; genus Euphorbia; species Euphorbia neoarborescens. The sequence goes on along the minus strand of CAOJCR010665986.1, from coordinate 3,337 downwards.
TTTGTGCTATATCAGTGACCAATAACTGTTACTATTGGAACTTATTTGATCTCATAGGTCTGGAATCCAGCAAAGAAAAACTTCTTGGCAAGATGGACTCTCAGGCACTAACTGCCCAATTCCCCCAAAGTGGAACTGGACTTACCAGTTTCAGGTGAAGGATCAGATTGGGAGTTTCTTTTACTTTCCCTCTCTACATATGCAGAGAGCTTCCGGGGGATTCGGGAGCTTTATTATAAACAACAGAGCTGTTATTCCCATCCCCTTTGATACTCCCCATGGAGATATTGTAATACTTATCGGTGACTGGTACAAAAGAAACCACACGGTTAGTGCCCATGAATGTGTTGAAAATTGATACGATGAATTGCTGGTGAAGGTCGGAAAGTAAATTGTTTAATTTTGGCTTGTTCTGGAATGCAGGCTATGAGGAAGGCCCTTGATGATGGGAAGGACCTTGGAATGCCGGATGGAGTTCTTATTAATGGCAAAGGCCCTTACCAGTATAACACTACACTTGTTTCTGATGGCATTGACTATGAAACTATTGATGTTCAGCCAGGTGATTATTATTGGAAGGCCCCATGTATTTTTCTTTAAAATGGCTTAATGGCAATTGATTCATCAAGTGAATGTGGGGTTATTGCCAATTTCATTTCATGTCTTTGTGGAAACTTCGTTCATTATTTTAGTTATACTTGTTTTGCTTAAGATGTAGTTCTTGACTCTAAAGTTCAAACATCTAAATGGTGATATTATGGTGGACAGGGAAAACTTATCGCCTTCGTGTACACAATGTTGGAACATCCACTAGTTTGAACTTCAGGATTCAAAATCATAATCTACTTTTGGCAGAATCAGAGGGATCATACACAGTGCAACAGAATTATACTAGCTTAGATATTCATGTAGGGCAGTCCTATTCTTTCTTGGTAATCATGGATCAGAATGCAAGTTCTGATTACTACATTGTAGCTAGCGCCCGGTTTGTGAATGAATCACAATGGAAAAGGGTTACTGGTGTTGGTATCTTGCACTATACAAACTCCAAAGGAAAAGCAAAGGGTCCTTTGCTCGAGGCACCAAATGATGAATTTGACAAAACCTTTTCAATGAACCAGGCAAGATCCATCAGGTTGGACTTGCATCTTGTTTCGAGTAGCGTAGCGTTTTTCTCATGAATTAGTGCTTTATTTTCTTTATTTTGATTTGGCTTGTGTGACTTTTTGTGGTCAAATTCTACAGATGGAATGTCTCTGCAAGTGGTGCACGTCCTAACCCCCAAGGTTCATTTAAGTATGGCTCAATCAATGTCACTGAAATTTATGTGCTGAGAAATACAGCACCTGTGATGATTAATGGGAAGAAACGGAAAACTCTAAGTGGGATATCCTTTGTGAATCCATCCACTCCAATCAAGCTTGCTGATCATTTCAAAGTGAAGGGAATATATAAGCTTGATTTCCCGAACAAGCCACTCACTGGACCACCTAAAATGGAAACCTCAGTGATTAATGGAACATACAGAGGATTTATGGAAGTCATTCTGCAGAACAATGACACAAAAATGCAGAGTTATCACATGAGTGGATATGCATTTTTTGTTGTTGGGTAGGGATCCAATCCTTGTCTTGAATTTCAATTTTCTCTCGAGATCATGCTGTTAAATATTCTTCATTTATGCTGTAACGAATTCATTTCAGGATGGATTATGGTGAATGGACAGAGAACAGTAGGGGAACACACAACAAATGGGATGGTATTGCACGCTCAACAATTCAGGTATTCTGAGTGTTATGTGGGAGTTCTGTTCCAAGATTTGCTCCCCTTTGAAAGTATTTTTTTCTGCATTCGTAGTTAACTGTTCTGTGAGGAAAAATATTTGTTTTTGTCGAGTACTCTATAACGAAAATTGGTATCCTTAGGCATGAATCTATGGAGTCATCTTTTGCTGGAGAAATTTTCAGCAACTTACCTTCAAGCTGTATAAGTTCATATTTCATATTAGGGGTACTTATATGGGAAATTCACTAATTGATAAAATACATCTAGGTAGTTTTCGTGTACTATTTTATAGCCAATGGACAATTCAGATTAGTATATTGCATTTGCTTCTCAAAAAGAGTTTACAATGCTTTTTCAGACTCCATGCAGCAAATTTTATTTCCATGCAGTTGAATTATATAGTAGTTGATAATACTTGCTTCAGCAGATTATATAGCACGAAAACTTTCAATATTTATCTATAATGGGTTTTTCAAGTGAAATGAACATTTCTGAACTGTGAAATATATATTTTGTTGTTGATTGTAGCAAAACTGTACTTAAGAATATCCAATACAAATGTGGTGCTGGGTCAACTGTAAAGCAAAATTTTGTTGTAACTAATAATCTTATCCATTTCTGTTAAGGTTTGCAAGTTGATTACAACAATAGATTCCTCTGGACCATGTTGTTAAATTCTCAATATAATGTCTGCAATTTTTTTTGATAGGTTTATCCCGGAGCATGGACAGCAATTTTGGTGTCTCTTGACAATGTTGGAGTCTGGAATTTAAGAACAGAGAGCCTCGACTCGTGGTATCTTGGTCAAGAAACATATGTCAGAGTTGTGAATCCAGAAGCCACCAACAAAACTGAATTGCCTTTGCCGGATAATGCACTCTTTTGTGGCGCTCTCAACAAAATGCAAAAGTATAGCTATTACCTGTTTGTTCTTAAGTTTCATTTATTTTTCCTGAGGTGCAAAATAGTAATCTGATTAAACCATATATTTATTCTCTGTTCAGGCCGCAAGATATCTCTTTTGCTGCTTCAATCATGAGTAACAGATCAAAGCTATTGTTCATGTTGCTGGCGATTGGCTTTGCTTTGATGTTTAATTTCTGCTGATTGTTGTGTTGCTCCTTGACCTGCGACTGATCTATCTTCTTATTGCAGTTTGTGGCTGTGACTTTTTTGAGTGGGTTAGGTGTGTAGTTCTAGTCCTGTTAATAGGAATTTTCTGTGATTTTGACTTGTAATCTAGATTTTTCTTCTCCATGAGTTCATTGGGATAATCATTCTTTTATTACCTGTAAATTTATTTTCTGATTACAATTCATCAAATTTTCAATACAAATAGTTAATTTTATATAAATCTTGTGAACTTGTAAAGCCAAGTGCTTTTCTTTTAGTCGTCTAAAATGATAGAAAATGCGTTGTGGTCCCATAATTTGTAGTAGTGAAGTCTGCTTAAACGCAGGAAACTCCAGCTGGCTGGGTCATCATGTCCATTTTCCCATTTAGACTTGAAGGGATTGCTTTGCCACTTGCATTTTAAAGCAACATTTTTCAC
>CAOJCR010665176.1:0-11964 GCA_948330485.1 Euphorbia neoarborescens | reverse complement strand
TTATTAGCAAATATCACCCATACAGAGAGTTTAGTTACACATGGTTGAGAGAATGCTCACAAAGACAACTAACAAATCCAATACAACCCAAATTAGATTAAAAGGGAAGCAAGAAACACAAGACAAGGAAAGTAAAAGCATAAAAGTAAAAATTCCCCCTCTAATGGCTGCTGAACTGAAGATGTTGATGCGTCTGTGGTGGCTTCGACGGAGGCAAGTAGATGGCGTTTAACTGAAGAAGGTGAAGAGAGAAAGAAAAAAAAAAGGAGAAAGTGGCTGAGCTTCACCAAGCTTGAAGAAAAACTAAAACTAAAACTAAACTAAAACTAAAACAACACAAGGAAATAAATGCAACAATGGAAGGAAATAACAATGGATTTTTCCAAAAAGAAAAGAAAGAGCCCCCCCCCCAATCTCTGGTGAAAGGGGTATTTATACCCCTTTAAATGAGTATTTTTGGAGGGAAAGTTGGTAGCAACTTTCTGCCACTTCCCACAAAAATGTCCCATCAGTTGACTTTTGGTGATGATGGCCATACCCATTTGGTGAAAGATTGCTTGTTGTGTCAGTGTGGGCCATCACCTGTCTCTATCTCTTCTGGGCAATGGATCTGAAGCAGATCTTTATCTCGTAATCGGTGCACCCTTAGTTCATTCTCTCATTCGCCTGGTGTATGTCTCCTCTCGGCGTCTATAAAAAGGCTAGAACTCCCGGATTGAGGAGTGACCGGATCTCTATGTTGACTTCCTGCCTTCTCTCTGACTTGGGTAAAATAGGTGCCATCCCAAATTTGGTATCTAAGCTAGCCCGGGACTCTTGGTGCCTTCGAGTTTTGACTCGGTCAAGAGGGATAAAGTGGCGGCTGCTACCGAGTGTGATCCACCCAGCCTCTATCATCCGACATTTTCTTCATCTGGGTGCAGAGTCATTCGGTCTTTTTTGCATAGATACGCACTATAGTGAAAGTGGCTATAAAAGATGGGAAATATTAGGCAAGGGCACCTATACTTAATATTTTAGCAATTTTGTCTAGGTGCAATGTTCTTTCAAAGAGGGTAGACATACTTAGAAAAATACAAACGAAAAGATTAATGAAAGCGTAAAAGTTGGATATTTATCACCCAGAAATGGGGTGCTGATTGCATCCTATCAATCACCAATATTAATAGCTAGATATTTGGCTAATTTCTTTAGTTGGTAAACGTACAAAATCTCTTGAAGCAATCTTGCTGGTTCAATTATCGGGCAATGTTCCGTGATGAATGTCGTAATGAGTTTATCCCAATAGTTGATAGAATCTTATAGAAGGAACTGAAACCACACTCTTGCTCTATCTTTAAGAGTGTATGGAAATAATCCAAGATAAACTTCTTCTAAAGATACCCCATCAAGTTCTAACATGCCACACAATTCAAGAAAACTCAAAATATGTGAAGTTGGATTATCATCTGGTGTTCTATAGAAAACCAAATCATTTTGGAAAACATCCAACACATCCCAATCAACTTCAAAGTAGACCGTAGGTTGGTTGTATTCACTTATCAGGCTACCCATATTCAAACCCACAGATTCACAACTTAAAAGTGTATAATATACTTAATCAATAACATAATATAGAACAAAACATATACTATCCACAAAATATATACTATATAATATTCATAAATTTGAATTTAAATGTTTTCACCCATTGGTCACTGTTAAATTTCTTCCCCGGTAACGGCGCTAAAAACTTAGTGCGTGTCGTATGCATAGGTTGGTATAGTATTCATGCATATAACATATTGATCTTTCTATCATAAATACACACATTACTGCAAGTATACGGGTCGTACAAGTAGTATAAAATGGATTTTTAATTCTGATTATCGATCCCGCGAGAAGGAATGTACACAATAGGTTAGACATTCTTATTTTATGTTTATGGTAATCTAAGTTAATTGGTTTGGGGTGAATCCTACAACAAATATAAGAAACATAAGATATTACTTTCAATGCTTTTCATTTCTTTATCAAAGATTACTCGTTCATTTGCATTTTCTGTACACTACACCTATAATTCCCTTATTAATAATTGTTATTCAAATACATGGATTTCATGCATTAAAACATACATGCATGCATATTATTGATGTTGTCATCATATCCTACCACCACAAAAATCATCAACACTCACTCTAATCCTATATACATTCGGTATGGTTAACTCGAGATGCATATTGGGTATTTAAACCAAGAATCAAACAAGGAACAATCAAATGTTAATAAAGAGATCCATGTAAATTCATATTTAGAACATATTGTACCTATTGAAGAAGTTTACAACGAAAACTCTATCTCTTAATCAATACAATGGTTGTTAAGCATGTATATTTATTTCTCGATGGAGCGTGTCATAACTCTGGGGAATTTTGTGAAAGAAATGAACAAATATTACAGTATGGTTAACAATCATCCATATAAAACAGAAAACAGTGAAAATACCATGGAAAGGGTTACAACTCTTAATGGAGTTATAAACCTTTCCACACAAGAAGGATGCTTCTTCTAGATGGAATGGCTTCTTCTTACTACTTTGTGTCTTCTATTTGATGTTGAATTCGTGCTCCTTGGAGTCTCTTCCTCTAGAACTTTTTCTCTCTATGAATGTATGTAAGAAACGTCCAAGAACTTTTGTAAATGTTGGGTTTGATGGGTTTTATAGGGTTTTGGAGTACAAATTTTTTTCATTGTCTATAAAGAGATAAGAATGTCTAGGATTGGTTTAGGATGGATAAGGGTTAATTTGGAGGAAATTTAGAGGGAGAAAAATAGCTATTTCCCTGTTTGACCGTTACTCCAATGGTCTGATTTTGAGTAGGTCACGATCGCGATATAGGGGTCGCAATCATGACACCTTGTTTTGATCTTCCTAGGTTGCACGCCTTATTAAGTTACGATCGCAATATATGGAGTCGTGATCACGATAGAGCCTTGTCTCTTCTCCTTTGATTTTTCGTTTTTCTTCGTTTTCGATCCATAATTCAAGCCACTTGTCCCAATCTTTCATAAATGTCATATAAACACCTTTGATCTTGAAAAACCTAAAAAATAATCAATATAACATCGAACACTCGTTAAATACACAAAATACACATATTTTGCTTATTTTTGCATGCCAAATACGTATGCTTTGCACATCGTATCAGTTACTATAGCACAAGATATAAAACATACATATTAATGCCTTCATTAATGTGATATTATAATGTATATTTGATACAATGTAATAACATATATACAATACATATAAGAATCAATGCCTATGACCTAAGGTACACCAACAAAGAGCTATACCATAACATGTTTATGTTAATAATAGTGCCCTAGGCATATTTTATAGACGTAACATTTTTTATACATATATTAATTGTTGTTGTTAATGTATGGTTTTGCATGTTTATTATATATAGTAATATCCTTGAATGATAATCATTTATTATTCTAAATGCCCATAATCAGTCATTGTCATGAGAATGACAATGAAATTAAGATTAATATAAAGTTTTGATTGATATTCATTGGATGAATATGTATACGAGATACATATCAAGTTCGTATGTATTTGTTTAGAACAAGTATTGGATTGACCCATTTAGAGATAACTTTATGGATCAAAGTCATAAGTACATCTCTAATATTTGTGTCATTAAATCCTCTAACCTGAGATCACCATAGTTCTCAACATGATAAATATCATGTTTTGATACAATCAAATGTTATCTTTAACCGTATGATCATAAAGATTATGATTGGATATGACATGAATCATGTAGTGAGATATGAGTGATCAAGATGGAATTTATCTCTCGAATTCAAGAGAGATATCACTAGGGCCCTCGATAATTAGGACCGAGAAATTCATGACTGTGCTCAAATGAATTGATAGAGATCAATTTTATTTGTTTTGTCAGTCTAATTATGAATCGAGTTATCAGATGATTGAATGATATAAGACTGACTTGACCAATGTCTTATATTCAATCAAGATATCATGTGACAAAAGGATTGTGACACATAATATATTAAGGTTTCTAGGACAATTAGCTTTTTAATTTACTTAGGTAGTCATAATGTCTTGCTAGAGACCAATTATAATTTGTAGGCCGAAAATATTTTTGGGCCCACTTTCAATGTTAATTAAACCAATAGGGTCGCACAACAGAATGGGTAAAATAATAATTGTATTTTTCTCTCTAAATTAATTAATTTAATTCAATAAGTTGATTAAATAAATTAATTTTGAAATTAGCTTCCTTATGTGATAAGGATTTGATTAAAATAAATAAATCAATTATCCTTATATGATAAGAAAACTAAATTTTGAATTAATGAAATTATCCTTATATGATTCAGAAAAAAATATGGTATAATCTATTTATACCATATTAGAGTTTGTGATTAATTTTTATTACATGAAAAACACATACATTGGATACTAAGAGAGACAAAAAAAAATTATCAATACATTTTTCATTTTCTGGAAGAGAAAAAAAGAGAAGAACTAGCTTTCCAAAATTCCCATTTGAGTGTGGATACTAATAGGGGGTGGTCATCTTCTTGAAGGCAACAACTCGATTATCCTTGGGGTTTTCTATTGTGTTTGTGCTGAGCCACAGAGAGTCTATTCCAAACCGTGTAAGAAGGATTAAAAATAAGGTATTTTCTATCCTTAGCTCTATGGTTTGAATGATGAACATGGATCCGGTGGGTTACAGCTTGTATTTAATTTCGTTTTCGCTGCATGTATGAGTAATTGTAACCCAACAATTTATTTTATGTTATGCCTTGATATACTATGAATATGCTATATTAGATGTATATGATACAATCCATAAAGAAATTAAATAAAGTCTATTATATTAATAGAGTTCAGAGGATAAATTAACCCATACATAAACTTATGAAGTTTAAATGCCACCCATTTTATCAGAACACTTGTTAAGGCTTCGATCACTAAAATATAGATATACCATAGTAGGATGCATCAAGTTATCTTATTGAGGTAAGATGGGAAATGTGCTTCCCCATATGTTTTAAAATTGTTAAAATATGCTATCAAAATGGTTTTGGGATTATTGGTATAGATGAGATTTAGTAACATAAATCCCATAAATATAAAAGAGTTACATGAAACAAGCATAATCATGTGTATTTTGTGGATTTAATGAGTGTTTTTGTGTTAGAATGTATATTTTACAAGGTTTTCAAGACTCAAGGTGATAAAAAAGGCATCTAAGAAGAGTCGAGATAAACAGGACAAGAAACGGATGAAAAACGAACAAAGAAGCAAAAATAAGGGAAAGTTGATAGAGATCTGTCGCGATCGCGATCCAGTCTATCGCGATCGTGACCTAAAGAAGAAATCAAGGCTGAAGTTCTAGGGATCCATCGCGATTGCGACCCAGCCTATCGTGATCGCCACCAATGCATAAATTACAACTTAAAGTTCCAGGGATGTGTCGTGATCACAACCTCCTCTGTCGTGATCGCGACCTGCTTGAAAAATAGATAGTTATTACAAATGGTCAGCATTAAATAGCCGTTGGTTTCCCTCCTTCTTCCCTCCAAATTGATCTTTATCCACCCTAAAACAATCCTAACACGTCCTAATCCCTTTAGAACCAATCATAACACACAAACAACACCCAAAACCTCTATAAATAGCCATCAAATCCAACATTTTTTTATAGATTTCTTAGATAGAGAGAAATAGAGAGACACTTTACAGAAGATACATTCATTTTCACTGTAGAAAGAAGATGTGGAGAAGACACATATTGTGTTCTTTCTCTTCGGAAAAAGGATGTAATCTCTACAAAGTTTGCATTCTTTCTCGTACATTTTGTAAGTATGATTGCATGTGTATTTAGAGGAGAAGTTAATCATACCCTCTAGGATGATTGTTTGGAAGTGTAATGCAAAGGTTCCTTGGTCTGACAAACTAAGGCAAGCATATGAAAAGATTGACAACCTTGGATTATGTTTGATTATGTATGATCTTTGTATTATAGAGTACTTCATCGCAATTTCTCTAAACAAGTTTGTATGTATAGTACATGTTGGAATTATATTAATGGAATTCTAATTTATTTACTTTGAATTCTTGTTTCAATACAATGCATGTGGCATGAGTTAATCATAGCTTGTTATATGTAAATTCAGAAGTTGTTCTAGGATTTTGTTGAAAGATAAAAGACTAGAAATGTGCATGTGTACTTAAATTTGGGTTTGTAATCTATGTTTTGGTGCGTTGCAATAATAAAAAGATACAGCAAAATGTAGAAGATCGAATCCATCTAAACCGGGTAGAGTTAATCATACCAAGTCCGGTAAATTTCGTTAGAATAATTAAAGAACGAATAATCCATCCATGCATGCTAATTTAGGATTAAGTTCATATGATCATGAGAAATAATAACATAAACAACACCATTTCAAATATATTGCGATTTATACTTGCTTAGTGTCGTCTTTATTAGGTTTTATTTTTTGTAAAATATTATAAATAAACAACATCAAGTTATGATTGCCATAAACAGAGTTAAATAACACAATAACCTGTTGTATTCCTTTTTCCTCATGGGATCGATACTCGGACTTAAAAATCTATTTTATACTACTTGTGTGACCCCGTATACTTGCGGTAATATGTGAACCAATACAATGCCATGTGTAGAAAATTCACACCAAGTTTTTGGTGCCGTTGCCGCGGACTTAGTTGCTACACTCGGACTCACACCAAGTTTTTACCTACTAAAATTATCTAAGTATAAGTAACGTGCTAAAGCATCCTTATATTTGGATGCATTTTGGATCTTCACCCACTAATATTTTAAAAGGGTTATTTTATTCAGTGGGAGTATATATTAAATTTAATTTTACATGTTCTTTTTATTGTAGAAAATGACTTCCAATAATAACAACTCAACACTATCACTACGATCTATCCTTAAGAAGGATAAATTGAATGGAACTAAATATCTTAACTGCTATTAAAACATGAGAATTTTTATTAAGTAAGAAAGGAAGCTGTATGTTATTGATGAACCTATCCCTACTAGACCACCTGCTGGAAATGCTACAAGAGATCAAAAGGATTCTTTTTCGAAGCACCAAAATGATTCTATTGATTTGTCTTATTTAATTCTTGCCACAATGGTTCCAGAACTTCAAAAGGATTTGGAACTTCTAAAGGCATATGAGATGGCTCAATAGATGAAGGAAATGTTCCAACAAAAAGCTAGGCAAGCAAGTTATGACACTACAAAAGTTTTGCATATATGTAAAATGGTTGACGGTACATCTGTAAGTGCCCATATTTTGGAGATAAAAGGGCATATAGATAATCTTGAGAGGCTTGCTTTATAATTAGCCAAGAGTTGGTTGCAGATTTGATCTTGAATTTTTTACCTGATAGTTATGCATAATTTTTCATGAACTATCACATGAACAATATAGAGAAAACCATTATCGGGCCACATGGAATGCTTAAAAATGTTGAGTAGTCTATTAAGAATAAGCCTACTACCAGTAAAGTTTTGATGGTTTAGAAGAGAAAGGGACATAAGAAGAAGGGTAAGGTACACTAGTCCAAAAGGTTTGCAAAGTGAAAGCTCCTAAGTAAGGAAATTGCCACTTTTGCAATGAACCTAGTCATTAGAGAAGGAACTACAAGCTTTATTTGGAAGATTTTAAAAAGAAGAGGAGTAGTACGACTGCTTCATGCATATATATTATAGAAATAAATTTATCTACCTCTATTTTTACTTTTTGGGTATTAGATACTGGATGTGGGTCTTACATTTATATAAATGTGTAAGATATCAAAAGGAGTATGAAGCTTATTAAGGGTGAGGTAGACCTAAGAGTAGGTAATCTTAGTGAAGGTCACCGCGGAGCTGTAGGAATTTATGAACTTATTTTGCCTATTGTGCTTTTTTTGTTACTTTGAATAATTGTTATTGAATTCTTGATTATTTAGGAATATTATTTTTTCTCTTGTTTAGACACAGATGGTTTTTCATTTATTATTAAGAATAATAATTGCTCCATTTATAATAATGACATATTTTATAGAAATAAAGATTTACACAATGGTCTTTATGTTTTGAATCTAGATGACGAGCCTATCTATAACAGAACTTCTAAGAAATGTAGATAAAATGATTTAAATCCCACTTGTTGGCATTGTGGCCTTGGATGTATACATGAGAATCACACCTCAAAACTCTATAAAGATGGACTTTTGGATTCAAGTCATTTTAAATCATTTGAAACATGTGAATCTTGTTTATTGGGCAAGATGACTGAGGACCTTTTCACTTTTCATAGTGAAAGGTCAAGTTATTTATTGCGTCTTGTATATACAGATGTATGTGGTCTACTTAACTCAACTATCAGAGGAGGTTATCATTACTTTATCTCCTACACCGATGATTTCACTGGATATGGGTACTTACATCTAATGAAATAAAATTCTGACTTTTGAAATGTTTAAAAATTTAAAGAATAAATACAAAATCAAGTTGTTAAGATAATAAAATCACTTAGATTAGATCGAGATGGTGAGTATTTAAGCCAAGAGTTTGTATGTCATCTCAGAGATTATGGGATCATCTTATAGTTGACTCATCAAGGTACACCACAATGGAATGTTGTATCTAAAAGGAGAAATCAAACTTTATTAGATATGGTTCAATCTATGATGAGTTAAACTGATTTTCCATTATCCTTTTGGGGTGATGCTCTTGAAACAGATGTAGTCGCACTGAATCATGTTCCAACTAGAGCAATTAAAAAGATACTATATGAGATATAGACTGGTAAGACACCCCATTTGTCTTTTCTAAAGATTTGGGGTTGTGAAGCTTATGTGAAAGATCAATTTTTCGATAAAGTAGCACCCAAATCAGACAAATGCCTTTTGTAGGCTATCTAAAAGAAACTAAAGGTTACTAGTTTTATAACCCTTCTGAGAACAAAGTGTTTACTACTAAAAATGGTTTCTTTCTAGAGAAAGAGTTTATCTCTAAAAGAGTTAGTGGAAGTAAAGTAATCCTAGAAGAAACCCAAGATCCATAAAATGACATTAGACAACAAATGGAACAACAAATACATTCATAAGAAGTTATGGAGTCTGAATGAGTAACACAAGTCTAATGAAATCAAATAGAATACGTCATAAACCTGAGAGATGGATTTCTCACCACTAATAATTGTGATCTAATTCTATTAGATCAAAATAATCCTTCCCCTTATAAGGAAGGTATTTCAGGTTTTGAATCTGATAAATGGCTTGATGCTATGAAGTCTGAAATGCAATCCAACTATGAAAACAAATTTTGGACTTTAAATGATCTTTCTAAAGGTGCATAAGCAATTGGATGCAAATGGGTTTTCAAATTGAAAAGAGACATGGATTGAAATATGCAGACTTATAAATCAAGACTTCACTACGCCATAAATGGCCTATAGTAACTCTGTAAAAAATTTTCCTAAGGCCGTTAAAGTATTGCCAAAGAAGAATAGGCAACACTTTTCTAATAAAAAAGGAGTTGGATTTTTTGCCATTGCTAAAGATGGCCATGGAAACACTTTTCCTTATCTAGAGCAACACAAGTAAACCTATTGCCGTAGAAATCTTTAACAACACTTTTATACCCTTTGGTAACATTTTTAAAGGTGTTGCTTAAGTGATGAAAGCGTAACACTTTTTATTGGTTTATTTTGAAATTGCAACACTTTGTTTACAATTGCAACACTTTTTATGGCAACAATTTGGTTCTTAGGTGATCACCTACCGAGTTATTTCTGTACGTAATTTTGTAGGTCATGTTTACCTACCAATTTCTCCAACCGAATAACCCAGTAGAATTGAACCAGACCAATTAAACTATTTTATTATTAATTGTCACCTACCAAATTAATTCTTAGGTATCGGTAGGTGATAATACACATTTTTTTTAGAATAGTTTGCATCAAAATATGTATTTTATGACATATTAATTAAATAAACATCAATTGGCACAAAATATAAACAAACCATATATAATAACAACTATAAAGTAAGATATGTAATATATTATATTAATTAACAACATATAAAACATTATAAAAAACAAAATGAAGCAATGATAGCTGTGCGAATTAAGATAGAAATGAAATTAGTATACACCATGACTTAATGGCAGTCCATGTAAGCTTTGAAGGCATCAAGCGGTTATGGAAGTACATCTTGCATTTTGAATTTGTGAAGAGAAAAACCTTTATCAATCAAAGATCACATATAGTATTTAGGTCACTATTATGGTCAGAATAATAATGCAACAGATTAGGAAGTCAAGTACTGCAATTATCAGGAAAGATCACCTGAGAATCAGACCAAATGAACCTGATGCCCTTTTCGGGGTAAATCTTAGCACCACTAAAACGGCAAAGCTTAGTACTGATAAGCCATTATCAAGTAAAAAATTAGTAGCAAAAAATCATAAAAATAGATTCAAAAATACGCACATCAAAAAAGACAGGGGATCATACCAAATACGATCAGGCTTTGGACCCTAACACAATAGATTTGCCTTATATCCACTAATTAAGTATAACAAAAAATAAAGTATAATGCAATTCTAGCTCCTTTATTGGAAATTTAAAACCATTAGATATGAACTTCAGTATGATTTTTAGGTAATCGCAAAGCCTGAAAAATCTATAGGAAACTTGAGACTCCTAGCAAAAAAACATTAAATACATATTAAAGGAATGACGATCACAAACAAGGGTAACTAAAGGAGTGAAAACACAAAATTAAACTGGAAGCGATTGGAGTTTCAACACGAAATATTCAACATTAGATCAGAATCTATCTAATAGTTAGGAACTAGAATACCAAAACAGTTTAAATTGAAGAGAAGGGAAAAATAGATTTGAGAACCATGGATTAATGTGAAAGATAGCTTCACCGCAAAACATACATTTGAAGGCTGAGAGGTAAAAATATGACCAGAAAGTTGGCTGGCTAACTTAGCTCTTTGACTTTCTCTATTATGGTCAAAAAAATGTTTTCAAATTTTAGTTTGTACATATTTAAAAGTGTAAAAAGGGAAGCTGAGAAATTCATATCAGGAGGACAGTACTTTCTGTATGATGTAAGGTGTGCACATGAGGAATAATTTATGGTAATGACTTGATTTTCATCAACAGTAGTAGTTTCCAATTTCTACTGAATAAAATGACTCTCGTAGTGATCTGTGCTATATAATATATGGAAATGTTATACTTAATGCCTCAATACTTCATTATGCAACAAACAACCAAGCTAGAGCGTAAGAGTGCTTAAGATACAAAACCTCTCTTTAAACCAAATTACAATCTTACAGAACTCGTATTTCGAAATCCAATCGAGAGAAAATGAAATCAAAAGAGAAAAGACAAAGATAGAATTTAACGAACACAAGAAACAATTAAACCCACAAGAACACAAGCAATTTTACCCTGGTTCAATTTTTCAGTATAAAAAGCCTACATTAAGCATTCAAAATTCACTTTATTAAGCTTCAAGGATGAATTACACGAGATGCTCTGTCTTTAATGCTAAAACAGAGAATATCAGAGAATGAAGAGAACTTATCTATTAGTGTATATTAGCTGCATATTTATAGGCAAAACCCAGTTGCATTCAACTGCTTTCCAACCGTAAGATTTCAGTAGCTAAGAAGTTTGTTAATCCTTCATACCGTTAAAACTTCTTGCTAACTGGTTTCAACAGATTCTTTAATGGTTTCTTTTAACAGAATTCAACTGCATAACTCCCTCTTCTAACTGTTTAACCCAATTTCTGTCTAACATTTCAATAAATATCCCCTATAGATAGAAATTGCTCATCATCTTCAAAGCTTAGTTAGTGAAGATTGAATTCTCTTCTTC